>JBCEWC010003160.1:0-31320 GCA_038996855.1 Solanum aculeatissimum
ATATATATAAAATTACTTGTTATGTAGTTTGGATAGAAAACTTTGTGATTCCATGGAGAGAAGGTGGACCATATAATTCAAAAAATTCGAATATGTACGCAATGATTTTTTTATATTTTACGATTAAAATAAATAACAATAATAATTATTGCTAATTCTAAACTTGTAGATGCTTGGGGGAGAAAATAGAAGCCTAAAATTATGGGAGAAAATAGCAATAGAAAAAGATGTCCTTGAGGAGAATTGATCCCAGGACCTCACTGTTACAAAAAGTTTTAGCACCCACTTACTAACCAACAAGCCACATACAATAGTTATGCATTAAGTGTTTACTTATTAATTATATAGATTTTGTAGTACTTTTTATATACATATATACATTTTACGTCGGGATCAATGGGTGCTCGAGCACCCATAAAATTATATGTGGGTACGCCCCTGTTTTATTGTGAGATTGAAACACAACAAAGTTGATAATTCTAGTTAGCTAGTTGTTACTCATTAAATATTTAATTTTCTTACTAATATCTCTATTTATTAGACTAATATTAGTTATTAATATGCTAACAAATGTAAAAAAATTATTTAGTTTCACAGAAACTTTATGTCCAACAAACATCATTTTCTTGTAGTTTGTATGGGGGATAAATCTTTTTTTCTCCTTTACATTGAATGTAATCAATTATTTTAGGAGCTCTTTTCTTTGCAATCTTTCTTTCAGTTATAAATAGCTAGTTGAGGTAGTCATGTGCTTGTCTCTGCATTTTCTTACGAGTTAGTTAGAGGCTTCATAGGCAGAGTAGATGTTGTGTCAGAATGATTCTTTTAGAGTTTGTTTTAAAACTATAATTTCATTATTGAGTTGCATTACACTGAGAGTATTTTCAATCTATTATTTACTACTTATCGATGATAATGTTTTTAAAATGGGTACTTGAGTTAACTTTCTATTGAATCGAGTCTTTCGTTAAGTAAGTTGGCCAGGCCAAAGGTTTGCTTGGGACCAACAAAGGTTTCTGAGTATTGATCATGCCTACGATATACCAAAACACAAAATTCAAGTGTCCTAGGGTGTCTATGAAGTTGTGTCAGTAGGATCTTATTTATGGTTGTGAAGGTCCCACTTTTATAAACGAGGGACTGTGGACATTTAAGAATTTTTTTCTTCTTTCAAATTAAAGTTCGTCCAATAGAGTTGCTTCCTAAGAGACTTATTTAGATTTGTGCATTACTCAAATTCGTTCAACTACTCCTCATATTTAAAGTGGTTGGAACAAAAAACTTCAGATCCTTATCAATGAGTTACCCTTAGATAAAATATTCAGAAAGTAAAAGACTTCACCAGGCTTGAGAGAAGTTGATTAGGGTGCTTAAGTTTATTGATTCGGAAGAATGCACTCTTATTCATATGAATCGTGCATTGAGGTATAGCAGGATGTACTCCCAGTCCTCTTCTCCAAACCTTGCTTCTATGTTATCTTGGGAAAATTATGTCTCTAAATGTTTAGTGTTACCACCCGAGATAATGTGATTTGGGGCTTTATAAACCATAAGTTGTAGAATCATCCTAGAGCTAGAAAGACAAAGGTTGAAGAGTAGAAATCAAATAGTGATAATGGTGGTTGATTGAGACTTGTAACTAGAATTATGTATCTATAAGGTAAGTAATGAGGTGATAAGTCAAGTCCCTTTGAATTTGACTAAAGAGTAGTATGTATCATCTGGTTTCATGAGATGATATAGAGAAAGAATTGTAGTGAGGATGGATTACAGTACACTCTAACCAAGTGTAACACCTCTCAAAGCACCTTAGAATGCCCTTAGACTAGATAGCTTACATAATGCATCATCCATTTTATTTTTGGTAAATTCGAGGTCGGATTCTTGATCAAGGGGCAAAATCATGTGGGAAAATAATTTTGTTCGATTTTATGTCAATTGTATCGAAAAATAAATTTTCGCAAGTTTTTACACTTTTTAGAGGCATCCGCGACCTCTTCGCGTCGTGGAGAGGATTCATTTCAGTATAAAAATGATCGGGACTAATTTTAGGGCCAAATCAAGAGAAAATTAAACTTCACACGAAAATGAACTATCTCGAAACAAGTCCGCTTCACTCTATGGTTCCCCCATAGTACAATTTTTTTTAGAATTTCCAAATTTAAGTAAGGATAATTGAAACAAATCCTTGAATCCTTATAGACAGAAATTCACAAAAGTTTTTTCTATTTTGGATCTATTTCACTCACCAAAATTCCTAAATTCCTCTCAAAACTTCTCTACCAAATTCTTTCTAAATTCTAGGGTTTTAAGATTCCTTCATAGAACATAAGCGTCCACTGAGTGTAAGGGGACCCGGTCCCTCGTCAGAACAATAGTAAACAAAATTAGCTAAAAATAATAAAGCAATAAAGTAAAAATAGGACAAGATATTTTACGTGAAAACCCCCTTGCTCAAGGGAGAAGGAAACCATGACCTGCAGTCATAGGATTTCAACCCAACTCCATTAATCTCAAGGAGTAAAGCTTTGCATTACAAACTCTTGCAATCAAGGAATCTAACTCTAGATCCCTTCTCCCTCACTGTTATAACTCTACCATAGGTATGAGCAAACTAAGTAGTCACTCTGCTACCCACTAAATTAACTAAATCTAGCCAACTTAGACTTCAAGACTCGCCATAGCTAACTCTAGAAATAAATAGCAAAAAGCTTTCCTAATATTGGATCTCTTTATAGAATAGGAATCGATTCACAAGATGGAAACATCATTTAAGCACAATGAAGTACATAAAGTAAAAACAACTCTAATTTTGCTAAGTGTACTACTCGAGAGCCTAACCAAAAATACTCACTCAATGTGTGTAGAAACCCTCAAGTTTTCTCTTCAAGAAAGACTTGATATATATACCCAACATCAATAATATTTGGAGCAATTTTATTGGCTAGACAATTTCTGCAGAGAAGGCAGACATGTACCAACAAATAACAAACTGTCAAATGCACAATGTACTAGTAGTCGGGTGTCACTTTCAGGTTCACAAAACACATGGTATCAGGTTCCTCATTTTTTTCCTATTCCCATGGTTTGTTAAATTATCAAAACTTTATAACATCATTTTCCCTCTTTTTGATGATGGTAAGCCTATAACATGTCTAGCAATGACTTTCAGCACATTCAACATTCTTTAGTATATTAGTTCACACCTTTTTGGTTCTGAAAACATATCATTTTCCCCCTCTTTTGGCATCATAAAAAAGAATAGACAGTAAACCTAAAACTAATGCAATGCAAGTGTAACACAAACAACATTAGGAGATACCTCAGACATAAGCAAAGTAAAACATAGGAACAATGAAAGAAATCAGAAAAAGCTACTCATTCATTAAGCAAAAGATTCAAAAACTAAGCATTACAATGATCCTGCTACGAGAAAACCATACTAGACTGCTCAGAACAAGGAAATTCCACAAGATTTAGGAGGAGGGTTTTTTTTGGGTAAGAGACTGGATAACTTGCGAGAGATAGGCAACTGACTCAACATGATGACTGAGCAATTTCTCCTTAAGATCTGCCACTTGAGCATTTAGGCTCTCATTTTTAGTTTTCAACATAAGAACCTCCTCAGAACCAGGTCCCTCAGATTTTGTCTGAACCAGTGAGCTTTCAACAAAGAAATTTCAGCATCTCTTTTACTCAAAAGAGTAGTTAATTTTTCCAATTCCTTCTTCAGATGTTCTTGCTCCTCCAATAATTCAAATGCTCTACTTACTTGTACAGTCTTACCTTCAATGCACTCACACTCAATGAGAATATTCAGAGTAAACCTATGTTTCACCGTCCCTTTCACACCAACATCAAGAGGAAGATCAAAATAAGTGAAAACCTTTGTCAACAAGAAACCATATCTCAACCCATACTTTCCTTCTTTAGCAGTGATAGTTTTATGCATATGTTCCAACATGATAGCAGGTAGTTTATGGTTTCAAACTTGCTAAGTGCCTCTACCATGAATAAGTCTGCCTCAGAAGTAATGTTCCTTTTCTCAGATATTGGCAACATAACTTTGTTGACAAATTCGAAAAAGAGTTAATACACCCTTTTTAGAAATTTTTTAGGAGTACCAATTCTATTCAGATTTGACAACTTGCCACACTCATTCAAGAACCCTTTTGAGCATATTTTTCCAACAACAGGTTTAATACCTTCAACAGGAACACCCAGAATTTCACCAAGCAACATTTCATTCAAGTGCAACTTCTTTTCTCCCATTCGAGTATTCAAGCTCCCATCAGTCAAAAACTCCAGATTGCAGTAGAAATCTCTTACTTACTCCCTATGTAGAGTTGGACTATTTTCAAGAAACAAATAATTCCATTTTATAACTCCAGAACATTTGATAGGTCACACATACCAGGTTTAGACCTAATTTTTGGGTCAAAAAATCTTCCATTTAGCATTCGCTGTGTTTTTAGCACAAACACTTTCTCTGCTCTAATTAGGATAGAAATAGCTTTTTCTTTCCTTTATGTAGCACCAGGTCCCTCTTCATGTCTTTGTTCACCAACATCATCTCTTACTCTTATTGTTTGAGCCTTCACTTTCATTAGTAGTTGCTTTCTCTAATCAATATGCCTCATTTCCAATATCCTTTTCTTTCGCTTCCCAACAACCTAATAGTATCCCTCTTGATAGTATCACAAGATTCAGCTTCACTTTCACCTTGGACAATATTGATCATCTCCTCTTTAAGAACCAGGTCATCAACTACCTTACTTCTTTTCAGCCTTCTCTGTGCAGTGGTTTCAACTTTGCTTGCCTTAATAACTTCACTCATCAATTTTTGAGTTGCTCCTCTAGTAGGGTAGGAGCTTCTTTTCTTCAGTTGTTCATCCTCAGAAACCTTTTCTTTTCCTTTACTTGAAGTTGGAATCATCCTTCTTCTTACCCTCCAAATCAGAGCTTGACTATCCTCTTCATCCTTATCGGTCACAGAATCATCAATAGAAGAGATTTCCAGAGGGGTAATGATTTTTAGAATAGGATGATTCATTGACCCCTTTTCCATCTCTGCTAAACTTTGAGCCATTACTTCCTCACTAACAGCAAGGATATTTGACTCGACCATCTTCTCACTAGGAATGTCTCCTTCCATATTGAGGTTAGACAGTGCAGTAGGTAAGAGATCAATTTGAATTTGAGAACCGAACTTTTCATCCTCAAGAAGAAGAGTTTATTGCACTTATTCAAGAGAGAAGATTTTGGATTACATTGAGATCCGGAATGGAATTCTTTTTAGGATAAGAGATTTGAGGTTCTTCTTCTTGTGAAGCATAGGCCTTCTTTTCTAGTGGAATGGTTGGGTTTTTTTATCAGAGAAAAAGAGTTTTTAGGAGAAGAAACATTTGGAGCTTCTATTTCTTCAAGAGAATTCAACATTCCTTGACTTGAGTCAGATGGTTGAGACATTTTAAGGGTTTTCTAATATGTAGGGAACACAAGAAGAGGGGTAAAGGTAGTGAAGAACCTTTGAAAAGAATAAGATGTTTATAGGGTTTTTAGAACCTTTTCTTTCCGCCAAAGAAGGATTTAGGACAAAAATAAAAGAAAAAAAGAATTTCTTGGAAAGGAAAGAGTAGTGATTAGGTTTTTAAAGGGTTGATAGAATTGTTATCAACTGGAAAAAAGCTGACACAAAGTAGGGCGTACGGGTTCTAAAAAGAAGATTAAAGGTAATGTAAAAAGTGTTAACCTTTTGACTTGGGACCAGGTCCCTTTGAGAAGTTCAAGATGATTATTTTGAATTATTTTCTGAGCTTTGTCTCCTCTCTTCACATCACTATGAATAAGTATCTGCTGAAAAGTATAAAAGTTGGTTTGGTTATAACAAGTACTGTGCAAATAGTAGGATACCTTCCCTTTTAATCATAGCAAAAAAGGATACTGATTTGCCTCCAAAAACCAAGAGCTCATTCCAGCTTCAACATCCCCAGTTTCAATTTGTTCTTCTCAAATTGATATATACTCAAAGCCTTTGTGAAGATATCTGCAATGTGATCTTTAGTCTTGCAAAACTGCATGCATATATTCTCTTTTTCAACATTGTCCCTAAGGAAGTGATGTCTCACATCAATGTGTTTTATCCTCTTGTAATGAACAAGATTCTTTGCCATATTTAAAGCACTTATGTTGTCACAAAGTAATGGAATAGTGTGTGTGATTACACCAAAATCTTTTAGTTGTTGTTTTTTCCATAACAATTAGGCACATCAAGAGGAAGGAGCTACATACTCAGCTTCAGTAGTTGAAAGAGCAACAAAATCTTATTTTTTGATTCCCCAAGATATAATACATGATCTAAGGAAGTGAACCATTCTAGAAATGCTCTTTCTATCTACTTGGTATCCAACATAATCAACATCAACATAACCAATTAGGTAAAAAGAATCACAAGGATTGTATAGGACCAGGTCCCATGTCTTCTTCAAGTACCTTAGGATTCTTTTAGCTGCCTTCAAGTGGGACTCCTTGGGATTTGATTAGAACCTAGCACACATTCCAACACTAAATATAATAATTGGTCTGCTTGCAGTCAGGTAAAATAATGAACCTATGATTCCCTTATACATCATCTCATTAACACAAGGACCAGATTCATCAATATCTAGTTTGGAATTGGTTCCCATGAGAGTGTCAATAACCTTTGCATCTTCCATTTGGAATTTCTTCAGCAACTCCTTGATGTACTTTTCTTGACTAATTAAGGTTCCTTTAGGAGTTTGTTTAATCTGCGAACCCAGAAAGAAACTCAATTCACCAATCATGCTCATTTCAAATTCACTCCCCATCATTTTTGAAAATTCACCACATATAGACTCTAAAGTAGAAACAAAGATAATATAATCAACATAGATTTGTATGTTGAGTAGGTACCTTCCTCTTGTCTTAAAAAACAACGTGTTGTCTATTTTGCCTCTTTTGAATTCATTCTCCAGAAGAAACTTAAACAACCTTTCATACTAAGATTTGGGTGTTTGTTTCAACCCATACAAAGCCTTGTCCAATTTGAACACATGGTTGGGGTGATAAACATCTTCAAAACTCAGAGGTTATTTGACAAATACTTCCTCCTTTAGATAGATATTCAAGAAATCCCTCTTGACATCCATTTGACAGAGCTTAAAACTCATAAATGTTGCAAAACCTATGAGAATCCTGATGGCTTCTATTCTTGCAGCAGGAGCAAATTTCTCATCATAATCAATGTCTTCTTCCTGGTTGTAGCCTTGAACCACCAGCCTTGACTTATTTTGAATAATAGCTCCATGTTCATCCAGTTTGTCCCTGAAGACCTACTTAGTTCTAATAATTGTTCTATCAAATGACTTGGGGCCCAGGTGTCACACCTTGATTCTTTCAAATTGTTGCAACTCTTCTTGCATGGAGTTCATTCGATCAACATCTTTCATAGCCTCCTTCACATTTTTAGGCTCAATAGAGGAGAAAAAAGTTGAGAATGCAACCATGTTCCTCATTTTGGATATGGTTTGAACTCTAGAATACAAAGGTGAGATGATATTATCCAAGAGATGAACATATTTGAGTCTTCACAAGGATGTCATGGGAACCTAATTTTCTTATTCATCTTCAGCACAAACCTCTCCATCATCTACATTTTTAGGCTATTCAATAATTCTTTGTTCATTATCAACAGCTGGTTCAAGACCAGATCCCCCAATAGGAACACCTGCATCACCTAAAATATCAAAATTAAAATTAGTCTACTCCAAGTTGCCAACTCTATTTTGATCAACATTGACACCATCCCAACTGTAACAATTCTTAAAATTTAGCCTCATTATGATCTTTCAATTTTTAAAGTTCACCTAACTCATAAAAAATCACATGGACACTTTTTTCAATGCATTGTGTCCTTTTGTTAAAAATTCTATAAGCCTTTTTGGAACTTGAGTAGCCAACAAATATACCTTCATCACTTCTTACATCGAACTTTCCCGAGTATTCCTTGCCATTATTGAGAATAACGCATTTGCAACTAAAAGCCCTCAAGTAACTTGCTTTAGGCTTCTTGTTATTGAGAAGCTCATAGGATGTTTTATTGAGAATTGATCTGATCAAGCACCTATTTGTCACATAGCACGCAATATTTATATCTTTATCCCAAAAGTTCTTTGGAAGTCCAGAGTCAATTAGCATTGTCCTAGCAATATCCACCAAGGTTCTATTCTTTCTTTCTACCACACCATTTTGTTGAGGAGTTTTAGGAGCTGAGAAATTGTGATGGATTCTATTTTCTACACAAAAGGTATCCATATTTGTATTTTCAAACTCAATTTCATAGTCAGACCTGATCCCTATTATCTTACAATTCAACTTTGTCTGTGTCATCTTAGCAAAGATCACAAACTCATCATAGGTTTCATTCTTATACCTCAAGAACATGGTCCAAGTAAACCTTAAATAATCATCCATGACAACTAAGATGTACTTCTTTCCTCCTCTGTTTTGAATCTTCACTAGATCACAAGATCCATATGAATCAACTCCAGTGGTCTGGTAGTACTGACCAACTTTTTTTGCTTGAATAAGGATCTGATCTACTTTCCTTTAACATGTGCCTCACAAATTTTATCTTCTGCAAACTTCACTTTTGGTAGCTTACGGACCAAGTCCCTTGAAGCAAGTTTGTTCAGTAATGAAGAACTGACATGACCAAGTCTTTTGTACAAAAGTTTTACATTCTCATTTGAGCACTAAGACATGTAAGGTTATTTCTTGTATAGAATCTAGATCAGCCACATACATGTTCTTCACCCTTTTTTCCATAATAACCATTTCTTTGAATCTAGATTAGTGACAATATAATTTTCTGAACAAAAATTTCACTTCATTTCCCTTATTACAAAGTTGAGATACACTAACAGACTAAATTTCAGTCCATTCACATAATAGACATTTTCTATTGAATGATCTAGAGACTTTCCAATTCTACCAATACCAAAAATATATCCCTTTTTTCCATTTCCAAAAGAAACACCTCTACCTAGAAGTACTTTGAGTGAAAGGAAGCTTTCAACACTTTCTGTCATATGCTTTGAGCAACCACTATCCATGTACCAGCATTGGTTGCTGCTTCCTTCACTTACCAACAAAAGATCACTTGTTAGTCTTAGGAACCCATTTAAATCTGTGTTCCTAATAAGACAATAAGGGGATAATTAACATTTTTCTTGTCCAGTGGGGTGGCACCACTTTTTTTGGCTTAGAAATATTTTGAGAATTCACCCTAGGACCAGGTCCCACTCATCTTTTCTTTTGTTCAAAATATCCTGCCAGTTGTTCTTAAGAATGTTTTAATGTAGGACAGTTGGTCTTCAGATGACCATCTCTTCCACAGTGAATACACAACAACATATCTGGCCTATTGACATTTTTGTTATGAGTGGTATGAGGTTGAATTTTCTTCACAAATCCCAGACCTTTCTTACTATTGATTCTCTGATGAGTCAAAGTATCTAGTATTTTAGAAGTAGTCCATTTGAGAGATTTGGACAATTCTTCTTTGACTCAGATCAGGTCCCTCTCTAACTGAATATTCCTTTCTAAAGCCATGACTAGCTTAGCTTTAGCCCCATTCAGACTAGCCTCAATCTCAAGTTGCAAGCTACTAGCTTTTTCCTTCCCTTTCAGATAACCCTTTGATTCATCATTAAATTTTTCACAAAGAGCGACATTCTCCAATTTCAAATCTAACACATATTTCTCCATTTCAGATAATTGAGAAACTACGACAACCTTTTCATCTTGAGCAAGATATAATTAATTATTCAACACATCCTTTTCAGTAGTTAACTCAAATTGAATCAATAAGAACAACAACTAACTTCCTCAACTTCTTAATAAAAAGAATGTGTAAGTTTTTCTTAAAATCAGATAGAGTTTACCTCTTCCTAAGATTCATCACTATCATCAAACTTTGCCATGAATGCAAACATTTGATTGAAGATCTCTTCATATTTCTTCATAGTTATCAAGGAAGCATCCTCAGTGTGCTCAGACTCTTCTGGCTCACTTGACAAATTTCCCCATACATCAAGAGCTTTTTTCACAACATAGTCTGTTGCAGGCTTTCTGCTTTTCCTATTAGGTTATGGGTCCCTCGACTTATCTTTATTTCCACTAGGCTTGGCATAATCTTTGTGCTCAGCTTTATACAATGGACAATCTCTGATAAAATACCCTGGTTTTTCACACTTGTGACACATATCATTAGCAGTATCAACTCTACTAGGATTTTCTTCTTCTTGAAACCACCATGCTTCCTTATAATTTTTTGAAATATTCTTGTGAGGTACGTCATCTGATTCTTCACCTTGTGCCACCTTTAGAGCTAATAATTTGTCCTTCTTAGAAGTATCATTTGCTCTATTCAACTCATGAGTTTGGATATTACCAATCAAGGGATCCATTGTTAACACCTTCAGGCTTTTGGCCTCAATGATTGCATCAATTTTACTGACCCAAAACTTAGGAAAAATTCTAAGAATTTTCCTTACTTGCTTATTAGGGTAAATGGGTTCACCCAAACAACTAAACTCATTGATAATAGATGAGAACCTAACATACATATCATAAATGGACTCACCTTCCTTCATGGTAATATTTTCATACTGAGTTGTGAGCATATCAACTTTAGAATCCTTCACTTGCTCATTGACTTCAAGAGTTGTGCATAAGATATCCTAGATCTCTTTGGCTAACTCACAAGAAGAGATCCAATTTTACTCCTCAGCCCTAATACCATATACCAACAACTACTTTGCCTTGTAATGCTTTTCAATCTTCTTTCGATCTACAACATTGTACTGTTGTTTAGTCTTAGGGACTACTCGAGTGATTTCACCATCTTTCACCTCCAGGGTAGGAACATAAGGACCATCAAGCAAATCTCATAGCTCACTATCTTCAACCATGAGAAAATCATGCATATAAGTCTTCTACCAACTATAAAATTGCCTATTAAAGTGAGGAGGTCTGGTAGATGACTAACCCTCTTCTAGTTTCAGTGGAGCTATCATTTTTCTTCAAGATCCTCTTTAGGTGTTAATCTTTTAGAAAGTATAGGCTTTGATACCAATTGATGGAACATAAGTGTCCATTGAGTGTAAAGGGACCAAGTCCCTCGTCAAAACAACCCCAAACAAAAATAGCTAAAAATAGTAAAGCAATAAAGTAAAAATGTGATAAGTTATTTTACGTGGAAACTCTCGCACTCAAAGGAGGAGAAAATCATGACCCACACTCACAGGATTTCAATCCAATTCTATTAATCTCAAGGGAACAAAGCTTTGGAATACAAAGTCCTACCATCAAGGAATCAAACTCTAGATCCCTTCCCCGTCATTGTGATAACTCTACCACAGGTACGAGCAAACTAAGTAGCTACTCCGCTACCCACTAAATTGACTAACTCTAGTCAACTTATACTTCAAGACTTACCATAGCTAACTCTAGCAATGAAGACTAATATAGGGTCTCTTTATAAAATAGGAATTGATTCACAAGATGCAAGCACCATTTAAGAGCAATAAAGTACACAAAGTAAAAGTAACTTTGATTTTGCTAAGTGTACTACGCTAGAGCCTCACCAAGAACACCCACTCAATGTGTGTAGAAACCCTCAAGCTTTCTCTTTAAGAAAGATTGAATATATATACCCAATGTCAGTAACATGTGTGATTTCTCACTTGTTTTAGCTCCGATTTAAGTGATTCAACACTATAAATTATGGATTTTTGTGAAAGAACGCAGCGGTGTCATTAAAAAGTGTTTAAGAGGTTTCTTTTGAGTTGATTTTTGGAAAATAGCTACTTCCATTGTTATCTTTTGTTCCTAAATTGTGAAATTGTTGCATGACTAATTTCTATGTTTTTTAGCCTTGAATTGCACTCTGTTTTGGTACACAAGTTCGGAGAATTATTTAGAATATTTTTATGGTGTCAATTCTAAAATTTTCAATGCGGGTCCCACATTCTCATTTTGGACTTTGAAATTGATCCATCGCTGAATTTTATGATTTTAGAAACAAAACAATCATAATAACGTTGTGATTATATTTTTGATAGCGTGACAACATTTCAAGTTCATTTAGAACAAAAAAACTCTGGTAGAGTGACTGAGAGCACGCGTGATTAGCCTTCAGGCAGGCTACAACTTTTTTCTATTAAAATAAGTTTGAATACGTAAATATATGTGGATTTGCATGAATTTGGGGCGGAGAACTAGTTTAGTGTGCTATAATTGATAGAATTCCCTGTTTTAGATGGTTTTCGGGTATAGTAAATGTTGAATTGCTATCTTTGATCATTATTGCTTTGTGGTTTGTTTCATATTGACTTTTGTAGTATATTGGAGCATGTTTGGTCTTAGTCTAGGCTTAGACTGGTGTTTCATAGACTTTTGATATTTTCGGAGTTGTTAGGCATCATTATCTCCACTCCGACATAGTAACGAGCGACGTAGACCCTTATAGACTGATGTAGCAGACTTGAGTCCAACAACAATGAGCCTTAACTAGGCAGTAACTCAACTTTGGGGCCTTATTATCCATAATTCCCATATCATCCTATTTCAGCATTTCCGATCACATCCCAAGGTTCGTTTGGCACTAGGAATGACTTTAGTCCCACTTTCAAACAACATTAAGGTACCTAGAGGACATAAAAGGTGGTTATGAAGAATTATGATAGCTTTGGGTAAGAGAAACTTTGAGCAGTTTACTTTGGATTCATTATTCCTGGAATGACTATGCCATAGAGGTTTTATCCGCAGTTCAAGGTTCAGACTCTGTACTTTCTATTTTCAATTACTTATCCTCTTATAACTGAGTCAACACACAAAGTATGACTTTATTTACATATCTATTGTAGGGAGAGTGATCCATGGTTTGAGATCTGAGCTCTATGCTTTCCCCCATTTCAAAGCTCGAGACTATTGTCATTTCTGAAATACCTTGATTCCATGTGATTCCCTTGTTCTTAGTTTAGCTTTTCTATGTACCTGTCGGGCTTATAGACGTCCATTCAAATTTTTATTTTAACTTACGCATGAGCGTATCTTTGCGGCTTATATGGGCTAGTAAGGTTTAGTTACTTTAGGTCTTGTTTATTTTTGTACACTCATGTGCATATCTTTACTATTTTCTGTTCTTGACCTTTGTCTGTGTTTAATTCTAGTATTTCCTATTGCATTTACTACTCTTACTCAGTCAACCTATGATGTCTGTAGGGTACCTATTTCTTGATATTCATATTACACTCTGTGTTTATATTCGTGATGCAAGATTGAGCACCAGTTACCAATCTTGTCGTTCAAGCCAGTAGTTGCCAATACTCAAAGGCGAGGGTGAGTATACAACATTCTGGATCGTTGCCATCTACTTTTGTTTATATTTTTGTGGCTCCTCTTTTGTATTTGAGATAAGTCTATTATGTGTATACTTGTATATTTTGATCCACTTTTGAGACTTGTACTCTTTTAGTGACTCTGTACTTGTAACTTTCAAGTTCTGGGAGGGATTTCATTTTATTTATATATATTTTAGCTTATCATGTATTGTAATCCCATATTGTTTCTGCTAAATTATCATTCTGTTGTTTAGTTTGTGCCCATGTATCCATTACTAGTTGTTCCAAATTTTGAATTGGCTTATCTACTAGTGAGACATAGTAGATGTCATAACGGCTCGAGAAATTGGATTGTGACATTTGCCAAAATTCTTTGTAAATTTCTTATTGTTGTTTTCACTTTTTCGGGTTCATTCTTGTTTTTCTCTTTGAGTTTGTTGCTACTTTGTACATCTGATTTAGTTAATATGTCATTGAGTTTTGTTGATTCGATGCATGAAAGAAATTTCATTTTAATGGAATTGATATGAATGAAAATGAATTGGAGTTTGTGAGCGTTGGGGAAGATAGAAGAATTAATTGAATAAATTTGTTTGAGGGGTGTTGTAGCAACGAAAATGGATAGTTAGGAAAATGCACAAGATAAATAATTAAAGAAAAAAATATTAGTATTAAAATAACTTTTACCGTTATTAGTAACTGTATTCTCTATACCGTTGAAGGGATAACAAAACCTTTTAAATATATATATGTAATTGAAAAATTGATTAATAAATTGAATGGTTTTTGACTATTTTGTCCTTAACAATATATTATCAAAATCTATAGGAGTGAAACCAAAAAGGTAAAAGGGCCCTACACGAACCGCGCGCGGCCATGAGCATATAACAGAGTGTTCAAACAGAACATAAAGGAAAGAAGAAAGGAAGGGAAAAAAAAAAACTCTCTTCCTCTTCTTGTTCCGCCAATAGCGGATGTCGAGAAAATAGGAAGAGAGCGAAGGGTAAAGAGAGAGAAAGGAGAACCAAGGAACTGCTTTATTTCTCCTCTTAAAACATTTATTATTAGACTTTTTCCATCTTCTTCTCCAGGCGGCAGGTTTTGCCGCCGGATTGGAAAAAAATCAATTATACCATTCTTCAGAAAAACCATATCACCCTTTTGGTGCCCCTTTCCATTCCCTTTTTTTTTATCTCCTCTATTCCCTTCCTGCATTATCTTTGATTTTGGTACTACTATTCTTCTTCCCTGCCATTCTGTATGCTTGTTCATGTTCTGTTGTGTTGTGTTGGGGGTGATGTGAACGTGCGGTTTCGTCTTTATCATTAATGGGTACCTCCCAAATTCTCTCTCAGTTTGAGGGTATTTCGCCATTTTGTGGACAACTTGGAAAAAAAGAAAAGAAAAGGGGAAATGTGGTTGGGTAATTGCATGTTTTTTTGATAAAACTTTTGAAAATATTCTCAATGGACAAACAGAAACATCATATATGAATTGTTCTAGGATGCGTGGGGCTTTTGCATTTGTTGTTCTTTGCGTATTTCGTGATTTTTCTGCACCACTTAGCAGTAGCCATTGCATGATTTGCAGCAAATTTTAATTTAATCGACATTCTGGGAAGAATGGTGGGAGCTAATAGTTTTCATGGTTGTAATTACTACTCTTACTAGTTTTTATGTGTTTAACCAGTTGAACTTCTTACATTGCAGTTTCACCTATGGAGAAACCGAAGACTCCCTTCAAGGGAGTCATTGATGATGCTAAAGGAAGGATAACATGCTATAAACGTGATTGGCTCGACTCATGTGGTACAGGCGTGAGGTATTCTTATCTTATGTTTGAGCTGAATATGAACTGGGACATTAATTTGTATTGATGAAGGTGTTGGGGTTATTGTGTAAACCAATTTTAGGATACTGGCTCCAACAGCATACATTTTCTTTGCTTCTGCTCTTCCTGTAATTGCCTTCGGGGAGCAATTGAGTAGAGAAACAGGTCCGTGCTGATTTTTTTTTTCATATATGCAATAATCATGTAGTGTAAGTTGGATTAATTTGTTGAAATATTTAATTGACAGATGGAGCTATGAGCACAGTTGAAACTCTTGCTTCTACTGCTATATGTGGAATGATCCATTCAATTTTTGGTGGACAGCCTCTCTTGATCTTAGGAGTTGCAGAGCCAACCATCATCATGTACACCTACTTGTACACTTTTGTTAAGGATAGACCTGAGATGGGGCCAAATCTATTTGTCGCCTGGGCAGGATGGTGTGGAATCTACTTTTTCCTTTGTTTTCTCCAAAAGGGTTTAGCAAGAGCTTCCTGGGGTTACCAAATGCATAAATGTTACTAACCATATGTTTGACAGGGTTTGTGTCTGGACTGCATTGTTGCTGTTTCTTCTTGCTATATTCAATGCTTGCAATATCATCCCTAGGTTTACGAGGCTTGCAGGGGAACTCTTTGGCATGTTAATCTCAGTTCTTTTCCTCCAAGAGGCTATTAAGGTACTTGTTGCTGTACCTCCTTTTGAGAGTGTACTCTTAAAGAGTTATGGACTGGAAAAAACTTTCATTTAAACTAGAAGAAATACCATGTTCCTCATACCTTTTGTTCGTCGAGTCACAGGGAGTAATAAGTGAATTTGCAATTCCAAAAGGTGAAAATCCGGAACGAGAGGAGTTCCACTTTCAATGGCTCTACACAAATGGGTTACTGGCAGTTATTTTCTCATTTGGTGTTCTTTTGGCTTCTCTTAAAAGTAGAGGAGCTAGATCATGGCGTTATGGGACAGGTATGTGACGATGTCTGCTTTATTGAAGGGTGAATTACATATTATTATCTGATAAAAGTCAAAATCTCTCATACATCGACTACTATGAACAGGTTGGATGCGAAGTTTTATAGCCGACTATGGGGTTCCCCTTATGGTTGTGTTGTGGACAGTAATGTCTTTCAGTGTGCCTGGAAAAATTCCCTCAGAAGTCCCTCGAAGGCTCTTTTGTCCTCTCCCTTGGGAGGCTAAATCATTATACCACTGGACTGTGATCAAGGTACTCTAAATTTCACGATGACACCCTTATTCATCTAGGCTTCTAGAGTTCTGCAACTGGAGTGGCCAATAAGATCTGAACTGCTTCTATATTCTTTTCAGAGAATGTCTTGCTCCTTTAATTGAGGTTTCATAAAAGGGATGTCATAAAACAAACAGAGACATTAGAATTCATTATCTACATCTTTGTTTTTATATATGTTCTTTCATAGGATTGGCAAACATGATATTCTTCAACAAAAAGCTTTTGAAAGTGGGCCATACAAATAGCTTGTGGTACATGACCTTTCTCCTATAGTAACTCGGAAGTTAGTATGATACAGGTCAAGATATTGTTAGGGACCTCTTGGTATTTTTTGTGAAAAAAGAATTTTGAACCAAATTTATGGAAAAACTTTATGTATGTCAACTAAGTCAGAAACATTCCTATTCTGTCTAATTTAATTTATGCACTTAATTGCAGGATATGGTAAGGGTCCCATTGTTGTATATCTTTGCCGCCTTCATTCCAGCTGTGATGATAGCTGCTCTATACTTCTTCGATCACAGTGTTGCTGCACAGATGGCACAACAGAAAGAGTTTAATCTTAAAAACCCATCCGCTTACCATTATGATTTGTTTTTGCTTGGAGTCATGGTATAGATTTTCAGAAAATTTTCTATGTAGAGGCAGAAGATTTAATTCACTTCAGGTCTTTTACTCTGGCTCATTCTTCATCATGAATTTATGGTTGCAGACTTTGATATGCGGATTACTTGGAATCCCCCCTTCGAATGGGGTACTTCCACAATCACCAATGCATACAAGGAGCCTTGCTGTACTCAAGAGACAGGTAGATAATGCAATGATATGTTCTCTGTTTATTCTCGTCAGCGTGATTAATTGTCCTATTAACACTACTTGGTCCCTCATGTGCAGTTAATTCGGAAGAAAATGGTGAAGAGTGCAAAGGAAGGTATTAAGCAGAATGCAACAAAATCAGAGATATATGGAAAGATGCATGCCGTGTTTGTTGAGATGGATGCTACATCAAAGGTAAATGCTGCAACCAAGTATAACTGTTGCCAATCAGGGATGCATAAGTCAATGTCCATATGACCTATTAATTTGCTAAAAAATGCGTTTGTTTATTTTCAGTACCTCTAAACTAGTTTGGTTGAGGCATTGTTGTTGGACTATAAGAAATTTGTATATATTATGCAGCGGACAGCAGATAAGGAATTGGAGAACTTGAAGGCAGCTGTAATGAAACATGACGATGGAGAAAATGGAACAGACGAAAAATTTGATCCTGAGAAACACATTGATGCCCACTTGCCTGTACGAGTAAATGAGCAAAGAGTTAGCAACTTTTTGCAATCTATACTTGTTGGATGTAGTGTGCTTGCTATACCTGTAATCCGGAGGATACCCACCTCAGTTCTTTGGGGATATTTTGCCTACATGGCCATTGACAGTCTCCCTGGTAATCAATTCTGGGAGAGGCTGCTGCTGCTTTTTATTCCTTCAGGTAGAAGATTCAAGTAAGTCACGAATAACTATTCCTCATAACTAAGTCTCGAAAAGTCCCTCAAAACTTTTGTTCATGTTCACATTATTACTTGGTTATCTTAAATTGTAGGAGTTTCGTGTTACCTAATTATGCTAGCCTAGTTCTTATATGAACTGAGAAGTCAGAACTAGAGATGCAGAAAAGTGACATGTATAACATTGGAATCATTGTTATTGCTGTCAAACTACTTTTGTGTTTCACTTTTAAGGATGATCGTGTCATAGTTATATACATTAGACTATTCAAGTGTTGGTAATTAATCGGTTAAACAGTAGCATCTTTTAAGTCATTTTGTGATGGTTCTTTTGATAGGGTCCTTGAAGGGCTCCATGCCTCCTATGTTGAGTTGGTCCCATTCAAATACATTGTGAAGTTTACGGTGCTCCAGTTCTTGTATTTCTTAATTTGCTTTGGAGTAACATGGATACCTATCGCTGGAATACTATTCCCTCTGCTTTTCTTCCTTCTCATTGCTATAAGAGAGCATGTTCTTCCCAAGTTTTTCCCGCCTGAGTATCTTAAGGAATTAGATGCAGCTGATTACGAAGAAATTGCTGGTGTTCCAAAGGTAAATTGTGTTTCCCTACCTTTCCTGCATCCTCCTTTGCAAGTGTAATTGCTATATCATGCGGGTGGGCTTTTGTGCACATTTTTAGTTTATTGTTTTTGCTCTAATTGCATTCTTCTTTATACTGGATGCTCCATGGTATTCTATGCGATTACCATATGTGCACTGCACACAAACAATCAACATTCTTTGAGTTCTCTCATGTGACCATCTTTGTTGCATTCAGCTGCAGTATAACTTGTTCCCTGGGTATATGATGTAGTTTTGTACCTCACTGAAGTTTTGCTTTGGAGATTCCTGAAAGAAAGAATCCTTCACAGATTTTCCAGAGAGCACAGATAGTAGAACTGGAAGGAATTAGACCAAGCAAAATACAAGCTTGATAATTAACAACCAAAATATAAGTTAGCAACAGGGAGGAAACTAGACCAGACAGTAAAACTTGTTAATAATTATGTGTCTACATAAAATTAATAAAAAGCCACAATTTTGACTGTAATTCATTGAATCCATCAAAGATAGAACTGACGATCCCAAGATGAACTCTTGTTACCAGAAAGGAAAACTACAGAACCATTATTGTGTAAGAGTCTATTAACATGGAATTTCAGGTCCTGAAAAAAAACTGATACAAAGTCCCATAATTGGTGGAGGAAATTGGTCTTCAAACTCTAAACGTCTTTTCATCTAAAAATCTCCCTTTTAAATCCATATCACTAAAGATCTCCCTTCTAGGATAGGAGGTCCTTGATAACCCTCAAAACTCAAAAGCCCATACAAGATTTTCCAGAAATATTCCCCTTCAACTTCCCAGTTAGCTAAAAGTGAACCACCATTTCCTTTACATGGTTAATGTTTCTTGTTTTCAATTTAGTAAGTTAAAAGCCTTACAAGAAGGGACAAACAAATGGAAGAATATGCCAATAAGCTCCAAAAGGGAATAATAATAATAATATTACAGCAAACACAAATATATCTTATTTTTTAGAACAAGTGCAACTTTATGTCTCTTTTCCAATATGTTGATTCTGGAAAATAATAGCCTTATTAGCAACAAGGCACCAAACAGTTTCTGTTCCTTTTTCATAATTCCAGCTCCATTTATTTTGTTCTACACATTTGGTATTCAAATCCCACTAACCCGAGTAATCTGGATTCATGTGGGGTAGGTAAAGCAATTCCTACCAAGAAGTTATCCATTACAGTTCAAACCCAAAATATCTGGTTGGCAGAAGGTGAAGGAATCCCAACCATCTCAAACTACTTATCTCTTTCTACCATGTCTACTCATACTTGACAGTCAATTCTACTCTCTGTATCCTCTCATGCCCTGAAACAAGAGTAGAACAAACCTTTCCACCACTCACACAATTTCAATTTCCAATGAACCCAAGCTTAATTATCTAACAGAATCATGACCGTCTAAATAGATTTAGATCATCCTTTTACTAAAAAGATGATACCCCTTGGATCATTCAGCTGCTACATTTTTTCTGTTGCATTCAATTTTCTTACCAGTTCTTCTATGTAATACAAACAACTGGAGTGTCTTTTAGATGAGAACTTTGAGGATCTCTTAGGATACCGGTTCTCAGAAGGGCTAATGTATCTATCTGCAGGAGAGAGAGAGAGCTGATGAAGAAAATGATGATGATTTATCTGATGCTGAGATATTGGATGAGATGACAACAAATAGAGGTGAACTAAAACACATATCTGTCAGCTTCACCGAAAGGCATCATCAGGTAAATTGGCCTTGCCAAATTGTCCAACATTTGTAGCTTCCATTTTTTACGTTGGAAGAAATTGATAATGAGCCCATGTATTATGTCAGGTTTATCCACATGAGGCTTCTGGAATGTAATGGCATGCTAATACATGGATGTAATGATATAGCTCATTGTGATTCTCAACCAAAGTACTCCCGAGAAGGTCATTAATTTTGACAAATCCTCTCGGTTGTGGAAAATGTGCAATAGAAAGAATACATGAAAAGAAACTTGAGAGTAGAAAAGAGCGGGAGATGGAGATATTACAAAAGAAAAAAGAAGGGAGAAAAAAGCACCAGATATTCTGTACAAACTTTTTTATTTTTCTTTGGTAGTACAGAAACAGTAATATAGAAGTTTGATGCTGATTGAAAAATGTGTATAATTCTTGATGCTTTTTTTTTCTTTTGGTGTGTGTGTTATTATTTCATCTTTGGCAAAGGTTGAAGATGTAGACTGGATGCTGTTTGTGTTATACAAATAGGCATTCGGAATCTGATAACTTTGCTTGTACTACTACTTTAGATAGTCTAAAGACCTTTGAAAATACATTGATAGTAAAAGCCTATTTAGTTGGAGATTGGAGCAGAGTCCTATGATTTTACAGAAAACTCATTGAAAGTGAAGTGCACATTTTCACCTTTGTCATTATCCGGTGAGTGTTTTTGGACCATCATGTTATTTGTGATGCCAAAAGTTTTACCACAATCTCCATATCCCAGATATTTTTACTATTGTCAGTTTTGGCACCTCCTACTCCACTGTTTATGACCTTTCTCCCTAACACTTACCGTTAAGACGTAGGCCATTATTATCACCAATAGATTTGAAAACTTAGGCATCATTTATTAGCCTCTACATTCTTTTTTAATAGGCCACAAGGGTTGCTTTTATTGAATACACAACTTTGTAGATTTTGATTGCTTGTCTTAGCATATAGATCAGTTAGTATCATCAGTGTTGCCCCAGTTTGATGTAATTTGAATCTCAACTAGCATGAATCTTGCTAATCTGTTTCTTTTGCTACTGTCTAATTGAGCAGAACAATTATTGCATGTGTGGTTTGTATTTCTCTCTCTTGGGGTGGGGGCCTTAATAATTATGTAATACCTACACATATTCACTTCATTTGTGCTACTCTTTATTTTGATAATAAACATGATAACAATATGCATCACTTGGTATATAAGTTTTATATAGGACATTTTTCTCCAGCATTCCTTTTTCATAGCTCTCACTAAATAATTGCAAGGATATATTGAAAAATGTATCTAACATAACAATTTAACAGGAGCTTCACATCACATGTTAATAACTTAAGTAATCTGCAATCCTTGTCTGTTAAGTCTGATTGGTCCGCTAAACTATTTTCGTAAGAAGTGAATGGCAGTTGTGTAGAATTTTCTGCATTAGGATATTTACAGAAAAGCATCTACAAAGGAATTAAAAGCCTCATTTCTGTTGTTTAATTTGTATTACTAAAATACTTTAACTACAAAATTTTGTAGAATAAAAAAACTTTTACAAAACAAAACTTTGTGTAAATAATAAACACAAAGAGTCTTAACAAGTTTTAAAAAACCAAAAATTACAACTAGTAAGCAAAACATAAAATTGACAAGAAAAGAATTGAGCCCACTGAATGCATAGTATTTCGTTAAGAAAATTATTCTCCTCAAGTACTCGAGGTTAATGAAATATATCCTCCTATGATAGAATGATTTTACTCACTGATGTATCAATACCTAAAATCATGGTGTCAGCGAACCACTCAACGATAATAAAGTACACTAGAATTCTAGATTTAGTTGTGCAAAATAAAATGAAGTCAAAGAATTTGTTGTTAGGAATGAGAAGAAAATCCTCTATTTATAGACAACAAAAGGTGTTTATTATGCCTTATTAGAAAGGTCAAAACCATTAGAAAATGTTCCAACCCTTTGCAAAAATCGCAACTCTACAATAAAGGTCACAACTTTTAAATAAAAGTTATAACTCTTCATTTGTCATTCACATCTTTCAAACTCAACAATCCCCCACATGAATGAAAAATGATTTTAGAAATAAAAAGGACAAATGTGTACTTTACAAGTAAGGATTAATTACATCTGGATAAGTAGATTTTTCTTTGAATTTTCTGTAGTGAACATATGCCGAACATGAATGAGAAATCACTTTAGAAATAAAAGGGACAAATGTGTACGTTACAAGTAAGGATTAATTGCATCTGGATAAGTAGGTTTTTCTTTAAACTTTCTGTAGTGAACATATGCCGGACATGAATGAGAAATGACTTTAGAAATAAAAGGGACAAATGTGTACTTTACAAGTAAGGATTAATTGCATCTGGATAAGTAGGTTTTCTTTGAACTTTCTGTAGTGAACATATGCCGGTATACTCGATCAATCGGTAGATTTGATATCTTTGAACCGCCGAACTTTAGTATATACCTAGGCAACCATATGCCACATAATCAACCCTTTACTATCTGTGGTTCTTACAGATGTGTTCATTTCAGCCATGAACACCTCTTGGTTTCACGAGTATATAGAGAATGGGCTTTTATTATCATCCTCTTTGAAGTGGCTTACACATCACACTAACATAGGTGAGTCCTAACTGTATTTTCGCATAGATACATTATTTGATCAAATTTTTCAAACTTAGAAATCATTAAAAAATCTTTAAGCTTTATTAATTTTTTTAAATTAATTTTCGGGTCAGGGACCCATTTTATTTCATTAAATCATAAGGGCTAAAGAAGCCCATTACATTCGGGTCCAGGGTCCAGTGGGAAGATGAAAGGTCGGTGCCTTCCTATCTACTTTCCTAATTGTGACCTCTCCTCTACTTCCTTGCTCATTCCACCATTTTTGTCCATGTTTCAGTGGATTCCGACCAAATGGCTCTTCTTCCTTTGTTTTTGGGTGTCCAACTACCGTCACCTTCCGTCCATGGTGCTCTTTCTCAGAAGCTGTCAAAGGTAACTTTCCACTCTTGTTCTTCAGGTGATAACAATGTGTGTTCCTGTCTGACCCTTCTACACTGATTTTAGATGTCATCTCCAGTGGAAAGTTCAGTGTATGAGGAGTCGAGGCCACCTTCATCATCTTTGTCCATGTAAGTGTCCTTTCCCCTAATACTTTTCCAATTAGATATGCTGCTTTTAACCTCTTTCTCATCTTCAGAAAGCCATCTAGAGGAGGCGGGTAAATCGCTTGGTTTTTTAGGTGGCCTAGGTGATGTTGCATGCGTGAATCTAATCGTGTTCTGACTTTTCCTCTTTTGATGGTTTTTTGTAACTTTTTTGGGAGCTAGTAGACTAGACTTATTACTTTTTTGCACGGTCCTATTCTCTTGCCTTACCTGCTGTAAAAATTTGTTTTGTGCAAATATTAAGGCCCTGTAATTAACTGTGACTGACAATACTGACTTGCGTGGTGCTCCTTTTCTTTAAGCGTAATGATGACACTCCATGTTTATCCATGTTTAATATATTTTTTACCATGCTAGAAAGTTGTGTAAATGTTGTGAATGTCTGTCTTAATTCTCTGTCCACTACTATATTTACTATGTAGTCCGCAAGTTGATTAGCTTCTCTGACCACACGATTGAGTTAGTAGTCTCTGTTTTCCATTAGTAGAATGATATCCTCAATCTCCTTCGTGATTTCCCATGACACCTTCCACTCCTTTAGTATTATGCACTTCAAACTCAATGCATCAGTCTCCAACAATACCTTATCGAATCCTTGTAGGACACAAAATTTTAAGGCTTCCTTTATTGTTGTGGCTTCCACAACAATGTTTGTAGTCTCACCCAAGTAGTTTGATTCCGCATATATGAGATCTCCATTATGGTTTTTGATGCTGAAACCATAGGAACTCTTTCCTGGATTTTCTCTGCTTGGCCCATCTGTATTGCATTTCAGCCAACCAATCTGTGGAGGCAACCACCTGATAATGAAAACTTCAAGGCTAGGTTTGTACCTTTGTAAGATATCATAACTTTCATTCTAGTCCATAGGCACCCTTTTCCAGTTAGGAAATTTGGTGCTAATCAACTGTTGGATGGTCTTCTGACAGTTTCTTTGTAGCTTCTAGTAGGAGACAGATTTCCCATGCTTGATAGCATTTCTTCTTTTCCACAACTCACATATTATGATAGCTGGAATGGCATACATGATAGATTTTGCTTTCTGAGATTCTGTGTGCCCCCACCAATCAAGTATTGTGGAGATAATTAGGCCACCTCCTATGCTAAAACCTGCACAAGTAACAAACTGTCTCCATAGCTTTTGAGCTATGGGGGCTGTTAAAAAAAGATGGTTCAGGCTCTCCTCAATACCAGTGTCATAGCAATAACATTTAGACACCACTGGCATGCCCATACTCTTTAGGATATCATTTGTTGGGACTTTCCTCCTATAAACCCTCCATATAAAAAATGATACCTTATAGGAAATTTCTTTCACCCATATTATTTTTGCCCAGTCCATTGTTTCCCTCCTATGTCTTAACAGTTGGTAAGTTGTTTTAATTGTAAAAGTTCCTGAGGGACAACCCAGTCACCAAGCCTTGTCTGTTGTATTCATGGTGGATGGTCTGATGTCCTGAGTAATGTAATCTGCCACATCTGATGAAAGTACCTCTTTTAGAAGGTTGTCATCCCATGACCCATCTTTGATAAAACCTTTAACTTCAGTATCATCTTCCAGGGATTCCTCTCTTTCTAGGTAGTACAAAGCTCCCAACTTAGTCCAATTATCATACCAGAAGCTAGAGTTGTCATCTTTGAGCTGCCACCATATAAAAGGTTCCACATCCTCTCTAACAGTTGTCATCTGTTGTGAGGTTGTTTTAGAGAAGACTAAGTCGGGATGAAGTTTCTTATAATATTTCTTCCACATGTAAGTGCACCATAAGGATCCTGTTGAAGTTCTTAACTTTCACCACAATTTTGCAACCAAAGCCTTGTTAATATCAGAGATGGATCTGAAGCCTAAGCCTCCTTCTTCTATTGGATAACACATATCATCCCATCTTTCCCAGTGCTTTCTTCTCTCTACTGTTATGTTTCCCCAAAAGAATTTAGCGAAAATCTGTTGTAAGGCTCTAATAACTCCTTTGGAAGGACTCACAGCAGATAGAAGGTGAATTGGCATGGATTACAGTACATGATTAATTAATAACTGCCTACCCCCATAGGATAAAAATCTGTTTTGTCAGGCCAGAATTCTCCTTGAGACTCTTCTGAGCATGTCTTCAAAATACCCATTTCTGGGTCTTCCATAGTAAACAGGGCAACCCAAGTAAGTAAAAGAAAATTTCCTTTGCCTTATTCTAGTTAGTTTCCTCACTCTGATAGTGAAAATCAATGGAGTTTTTTCATGCAAGTAGAAAAAACTCTTTGATTTATTTATCAGTTGGCCTGAGACTTCTTCATATTTTCACAGGATATTCATCATCTTAATGATGGATTTCCTGTCTCTAGAACATAAAAGAATAAGGTCATCAACATATGCCAAATGGTTTATCCTTGGGCTCCATTTCGATAGACCATACTCTTTGAATTCCATATCTTCATGTAAGTTGTTTAATCCTCTAGATAATACCTCGACAACTATAATGAATAAGGTAGGGGATAGAGGATCACCTTGTTTTAGGCTCCTGGAAGATTGAAACAGACCATAGGACTGACCATTCACTAGAACTGAGTACCAATTATTAGCTAAAAGTCTTCACACCATATCAATGATAATCTCCGAGAAACCAAACTTCCTCAGCACCTTTGTCAGGTAGATCCAAGAAACTCTGTCATAGGCCTTAGTCATATCTAATTTTATCACAACATTGGTAATTTTGTTTCTCCTATTTAAATTCCTAATGATCTCCTAAGACAGTAACACATTTTTGATGATGTTTCTACCTTTGACAAAACCAGATTGGTTTTGAGAAATGAGCTTAGGAAGCACTCCAACCATTCTATCATGGACCACCCTGGATATGACCTTGTTGATGAAACAGCTCAGGCTTATTGGCCTAAGATCTGAAAAGGTTTTGGGAAATTCTTTCTTGGGTAACAATACTAGGTTGGTGTGTGTGCCATACCTGGGCAATTCTTGACCACAGAAAAAGGATGCTCTAACATTTTTGGAAAAAACTGTCTGAAAAACCATCTGAGCCAAGAGCACTTGAACCACTTAGCTCGAAAATTGCAATCTTCACCTCATCTTCCTCTGACAGCTTAGTCATATCCATGTGTTTCCTCCTCTGTAATTAGCTTAGGAATATGATCTAACATTGAGAAATCTTAGCACGTATTATTTTCAGTAAATTGTGAACTGAAATACTTGACTGCTTTCCTTTCTATCTCTGTTGAAAAGTTTAGGCTTTTCCCCTGATCATCTTCTATCTCACTTAACTGTAGCTTCTTCCTTCGACCTTGCACATATGGATGAAAAAA
Organism: Solanum aculeatissimum; assembly: GCA_038996855.1. Taxonomy (NCBI): domain Eukaryota; kingdom Viridiplantae; phylum Streptophyta; class Magnoliopsida; order Solanales; family Solanaceae; genus Solanum; species Solanum aculeatissimum. The sequence goes on from JBCEWC010003160.1 coordinate 26,838, forward strand.
ACGTGTGTTTCTATCACCCTGAACAAACCATTTCATCCATAATTTTTGCTTCCAAAATTCCTCTTCTAGTTTTAAATACCTTTTAAGCTCAGTTTCTGCCTTGCTTAATTCTGCTCTATTTTTCGGAGAAGGATCCACCTCCAATTAGGCTTCTTTGACCTGAATGAGGTCCTCTATGGTAGCCTTTTTTATAAAAATATTGTCAAACACCTCTCTACTCCAAATAGACAAGACAGTTTTAACTTTTTTCAACTTTGCCTGTAAAATCATAAATGGGTTTCCTGTGAAATCAACATGCCAGGTCTGTTCCACAACTTCATAAAACTTAGCATGATTGCACCAAAATTTGAGAAATTTGAATGGCCTGGCGATTGTCTCTCCATTAGTTCTACACACAAAAAGTAGAGGAGCATGGTCTGATTCTTGCCTGAATAGATGTTGCACCTCACAATTGGGTAACACCATTGAAAATGCATCATTGACTAGAACCCTGTCCAATCTCTTGAAAATGCAGTCTTCATTGATTCTCCCATTCCACCAAGTGAATTTGCTCCCATAAAATCTTACTTCTGATAATGCACAGTTATTAATACACTAAGCAAAGTCAATTGCCTCTAGTTGAGTAAACTCCAACCCTCCCATCTTCTCTTCCTCATTAAGTATGATGTTGAATTCACCACCTACAATCCATGGAAGATCTTGTAATCCAAACCCTCTAGTTCTTCCCATAATTCCAGTCTTTCCTACGAGTTACACCTGGCATACACAGAGGTAATAAAGAAACTCTTGTCACCATTGAGGAATCTCATTGTAACATGTTGCAGTGAGTCAATGATCACACTTTCTATCCACTCCTGCTGCAAAACAATTCATATCTTTCCTGAGGAGTTAACCATAGCATTGTCAAAACCAAGTCTTCTTTTATAATGATCTATCTTTGTTGAGGCCTGAAAAGGCTTCATTAAAGCTATGAAAGAAAAGTGATATTTTCTGTTAAGATCTATTAACCTTCCAAATGCGTTTTAGGTGTTAACCAATCTAATATTCCAGAATAAGGCCTTATCAATCATTGATCACAACTAATGGCCCTCCCCTTATTACTCTTTGTTTTTACCTATAAAGGTATGATAGATCTACCTCATTTGGCTTTAAGGCTGTTAGTATGTTTAGGAGAGAGATCCCCAGCCTTACTAATATGTGCAATGTTATATTCTAGCCCTTCTCCATCATCAATGTCTGCAGCATTCTGATATATGTCTTCGGGGTCCTTCTCCTGTGTTGGGGTTTTACTTGATGAACCTGCCTCCCCAATAGTGCTAGGAACCTCCTCATGACTATGGCCAGTCGATCCAACTAAATCAATTTCCTTTAGGTCATTCCTGTGTTTTGTGCTAATTTCTTTCTCATTAGTAGCATCAATGTTATATGGAACCACTTCTTTACCCTTGCTGGTAGCCTTTGCACTATCATTCTTCTTATTCTCATCATCAATTTGCTATTTCCCGACATTTTGGTTCTCATTGTTGGGTACCTTCAGGACTCCTGTTTTCGGTGTCTGTGTTGATTCCTTCGCATTGTCATCCGTGTCTAGAGAGTCAAATTTGTTTTTTATATGCATCGGTTCCCACTTTTGTGCTGGTTGTCCCTTCCATCCAACAACTTTCTTTTTTTGTTCCTTGTAGCCCTCATTATCTGGCTTCTCAAGGATTTGCTGATGTTTGCCTTCCCCAGCTTCTACCTTGTTCTCCTCAATCTTTGGATTGGTGATTTTTCCTTTCTTCTCCTTGAACAATTCAAGATTCCTCACATAGTACTGCTCTTCATCATGACCCTGTATTATGCAAGTCGTATAGTATTTAGGGACATAATCATACTTGATCCGAATTCACCTCTCCATGACCTCTTCACTTCCCTTCTTAACATAGATCTTGATACATTTTGGGAATTCCTAAAGCAAGTCAACCTCCATCTTGACCCTAGCACAACTAGGCCTTGTTTGGCTCTTTGTGGCTATGTCTACCTGTAATGGCCTTCCCACTGCTGCAGCAAGTGAAAAGATTATTTCTTCTCCAAAAAGGTTTGGAGGAAGAGATGGGAAAGAGATCCATGCTATAGCCGTAGTAGTTTCTTCTTCAGGGTGGAACATGGGGTCCCACTTTAATGTTCTCATTGGGTATGATCTGGCCCATTGCGTAATATAGAATGTCAGCTTTGATAATAGGTGGACATAATCTTCCAAAAGTGTGGCCCTAATTAACACATGTCTATTACTAAGTAAACTGATCTTACAATCTCCTTTTAACTCACATTACTTAGGAATAAGTTTCCTCTGTTCATTGATTTCAGGCCACCCATATGAGAATTTCCCAATTACCGTATACTATAAATTTTCATTGAGAACCATTTGGTCAATCTTCGATTGTTCCCATTGAATAATCGGTTCTCCATGAAGGTAAGAAATAGATTTTAAAGGAAGAGGTTTATGTGTCATGACAGAAGGCTTGAGCAAACAAGTGTAGGAGGGGCTTGTTGAGTTGACCAGCTCCCCGGGGGGCTGGCCACCAGCCGGCGTAGCCATGGTAGATCAAAATAGGAGGCGACAGTCAAAGGATGTAGAGAGCGTTTCTAGGCTAGGTTTTCTTTACTTGAAGATTGCTCTTTATTAACTTTTTAATAAGACATAATATTTTATCCTTGTCACTGAACATTGTCTTCATCACAAGAATGGTTTGAGTTGCTTGACAATATTGAACTGTCGTTCACAACTTTGTTTGATCTCCTTGAACCTATCTCTTGGGATCTCTAGTCTGGTAGGTAGAGTAACTACCATGATGACTTGTCCTGAGCCTTAAACACATTTCCTTAGATGATTTTTCAACTGTTTCTCTAGCTAAGCCTTTTGTAAGTGGATCCGACACATTATCTCTAAATTTTACATAACTAATAGTGATAATTCCACTCGAGAGTAGTTATCTCACGATATTATATTTCGTCGTATGTGATGAGATTTTCCGCTGTACATAATGCTCCCTGTCCAACCTATTATTGCTTGGCTATCATAATGTATGGATATAGTTCCTATAGGCTTGGGACAAAATGTAATGTCTTTCAAAAAATTCTAGAGCCATTCAACTTCTTCGCTAGTCTTATCTAAAGCAATAAATTTAGATTGCATCGTAGAGCAAGCTATACATATCTGTTTGGATGAATTTCAAGAGAATACTCCTCCACCAAGAATAAATACGATGATTTTCAAGAGACTGCTCCTCCACTAAGAATAAATACATAACCATTTGTGGATTTTACTTAATTTGATCCGGTGATCTAATTTGCATCACTAAATCCTGCAATCACAGTAGGATATTTGTTATAATGCAAAACATAGTTTTGTGTATGGTTTAGATACCCCAAAATTTGTTTCATTACCATTCAGTGAATTTGATTGGGATTACTTCTAAACTGACTCGATTTACTAATAACACATACTATATTTAGTCACGTACAATTCATAATATACATCAAACTTCCTAACACTCTTACATAATCCAATTATGAATCACTTTTGCCTTCATTCTTCTGAAATGTATACCTTAAATCAATTGGAGTCTTGACAACATTAAAATCCAAATACTCGAACTTGTTAAGTGCTCTTTCAATGTAATGAGATTGTGATAATGCTACACCTCAACAACTCCTAAATCCTTCATATCAAATTTGTCAGACAACATGCGTTTGGTAGCATTTATATTATCAATATCCTTACTCGTTATCAACATGTCATCAATATATAAACAAATAATATCTTCATGATTTGAAGTATTTTTAATGTAGACACATTTGTCATATTCATTGATCTTAAATTAATTTGTCAACATTGTTGGGTCAAATTCGACATGTCATTGTTTGGGTGCTTGTTTTGAGTCCATAAAGTGATTTAACAAGTATGCACACTTTTTTTATTTACCATAAACCACAAATCCCTCAAGTTGTTCCATGTAAATTTCTTCCTCCAGTTCTCCATTTAAGAAGGCTATTTTAACATCCATTTGATGGATTTCAAAATTGTGTACAACCGCTAATGTTAATAATATCTGAATAGATGTTATTCTTGTAATTGACGAGTATGTATCAAAGTAATTGATACCTTTCTTTTGTGCATAGCCTTTGATGAGTCGTAAAAACACTAATCATTTGACACCTTTCTAGCTAGAACCTTTGCGAATTCTCAAGCAAATTGTTACGTTTAATGTTTGTGTGGTGTAGTGTGCAGGAAAATCAGACAAAGCATGATGAAAGAGCAATCTGGGACAAACTATGGCCAAACGGATAGCTTCACGGACCGTTTAATGGTTAACGGTCCATGGAACTGCCCGTTAAACATAATAGAGAGGGCCTATGCTAGAAAGGAGCAAAATGCGACTAAGTATCATTGAACGACACGGGAGACGGACCGTCTGAATGTAAACGGGCCGTGTACCAGACC
>JBCEWC010003161.1:0-31312 GCA_038996855.1 Solanum aculeatissimum
CATTATGATATGATATGATATGTTATGAGGATGCATGATATGATATGCTATGTAGATGAGCTACTCCTATTGCATTGGTCTTGGAAAATAGCTTTGGAAACTCTTGTTGGCTTTTGAGCCTAATTATGGGAAGACTTGAATTATGATTCGGCTAATAGCCCAACTATGTATTATTTTGAATGAAAGGCCAAATCTCTATTTTGAAAGCTTGTATATGTATATGTATTCCCATGGGATGAGACTTAGCACCAAGGGATTGGAGTCGAGGTGGACTAGCTCCAGGGGTCCCTACTCCTTTTCGTCAAACCATGTGCCACCATGGGTTATTTCCCTTGATGGGATTGACTTGTTATGTATCCCTTTATTTAAGGGTTGACTAGGGATCTACTAGGCAAGTAGTCTAATTCCAAGTAGTAGCTCACTTGGTCTCTCATGTTGTCGGTTGAGGTCACATCCCTGCTATGATATGTAGGTTTGCACTTCAGGCATCACGACATGACATGGCATATTGTTATGATATAAATTCCTTTGTCTATGTGCACTCCTTTCCATACCATGTGTGCCCTTGTCATCTAGCCTCGTCGTAGGATCATGTGCACTTGCATGGCATACTCGCATACTTATTGCATTATATGTGCTAACCCATACTTTTTGTCTACATGTTCTAAACATGTAGGGACTGGAGGTGACTTCCTTCCACCGTTGGACGCCTAGCGAGGACTTTGGAGTGTTGCGTTTGGTGAGCCCTATACTCCAAGGGTAATACCTAATTTCATCCACCTTATGTTTTTAGTTTATCTTATTTTACCTTAAGAATTGAGGGTGAGCCCAGAATATGTCGAGGTCCCATCTTATTTTATGTAGAGGCATTGTTGGACATATCGAACTATATTGTATGTTATGCTATTTGTTACTTGCAATGATATGACTGCCTATGTTCGGCAATGGTGCTTTATGTTATGCTTCTGTTTCCCCTTATGTTATTGTGATTGTTCGACTGGAAATGTGCTTGTGTGGAAAGTCCCTAACCCTTCTTGTCCCCATAGATTGAGTCATACTTACTCGCCCCTTAGAATGTAATTGCTATGTGCCATGTGAGTCATGCTTGTTCCATTCTCGACAACATCCTCATAGCTTGAGTCCAGAGCCCCAGAATCCCCTAGACTTATGTGTTATTTGTTATGATTACGTGCTTCCAAATAGATGATGTGTGTGATGATGCTATGATGGCTTGATCGAGGACTCTCGGGTTCTCCTTTGCCATATCACATCTAGGCCCTACTCTCGGGTCATGAAAATATGTATATGTATTCCCGTGGGATGGTGACTTGGTAGCTAATGAGATTGGAGGTGGGGGCTCGACCTAAGGGTCCTTAAGTAAAGCCTACCTTTCTCATAACTACGCGCCAGTGTAGGTTCATATTTATGCCCCTTTTAAGGAGAGGTATGGTCTAACTTTGTCAAGTAGATCACTCTTTCTCTGATGCAGAGGCAACATTGACATTCCATGTAATAGCTCGCACGGTCTTATATGTTAGTTATGATTCCATCCCAGTTATGTTTATGTATTATGACACTCATGCATTATGGTTGTTAAGGCATATTGATATAATATTCTTTCATATATACTCCTTTATATATATATATATATATGTGCCCTTGTCATCTAATATTAAAATATAGCCTATCATGTTCAATTACATTGCATGCCCGCATACTTAGTACATTCAAACATACTAACACATACTTTTTGCGTACATGATCTAATTGTAACAACCCTCAACTTAGAAGCCTAGAAAGACCAGAAAAAGTTGGACTCAAAGTGATAAGGGTCAATTCACGAAACCAAGTCCACGACCTGTGTTTCAAACCACGAGCCGTAGACCAGGTTTATGAATGATAACTCGATGGAAGGAAAAAGTTTCTAAGTGTAAAGTGATCCATGAAGCCATTGATAGTCCGTATAAGTGTTCATAGCTCATAGAAAGGGGTCGTAGGTATGCATTCCAAACATGAAGGAAATTTGGAGTTTTTGGGAGGAAATCCATGATTAACAATATGGTATGTAGACCAAAGCATGACTCGTAGAAAGCTTTCATGGATGAGGTACAGGAAACTCAGAAATTTGGCGAAATGTGGAAGGACTCCACGAGTCCAACCACAACTTGTACTTTGATATATGGCCCGTAGAAAGATGTTTCGTGTTTAGGGTTTGGAAACAGTTTTTGAAGATTGGAAATGGAGAAAAGGATGATCATGACTATGGTCCATGATTCTATCCACAGTCTGTAATTGAGCTCTTGTGGTTCCATATTCGGTGATGCACCAAACACTCAGAGAGATCGCTTAGTATTGCAACAACCAAGGTTTAAGCCCAAGTCAGGAAAGCGGTCAAAATCGATGACTCCAAACATATTCAGTATATCGCTGAATGGCTCTAGAGACTGCCTAAAATTGCAGTACTCAAAGCCTCAAAACTATGACAAGAAGGAAATAAGATAGGAACTTTGACAAATTGTTGAACTGTATCGGCGAAATGAAGATCCATTATCCAATGTTGTAGAGGAACAAACCTTAAGAGGATGCAAAGGAAAACGGTCAAGTGCACATTCGGTGCATTATCGGAGTGCTCGGCGATGTCCAACCTTGAACGACGAATGGAAATTTATAGCACAAACTCTCACACTTTTGCAGGGACTATTTAAGAAAATTAGAAATGACATTGTACATAGTAGATAATAACAAATAATATCATTCTTCTTAGTTTTACAAAGAGTAGTAGTACATAGAACATTCCTTCTTTAGAGTATAAGGGTTGATAGGGTTTTCAAGCTCTTGGGAAGCAAAATTTGAGTAAAACTGTTGGTGTTAATAAATTGTTCTCTATTCAATCTTTTTACCCATGACTTCAACTGTAATATTTGGTATTAAATCTCTAATTTCTAGTATGTGTGGATAAAACCCTCATGTTGGGGGTATGCTATTGATATGGGTCCTTGATTTACGGATTGGGTCTTTGATATTTTGACTTATTTATATTGATTTGAGTGAATTTACATCCATTCCTATGTTTAATCAATAATTTCAAAGTTGCCAACTTGGGGTTTAATTTAGATCTTTGATTATTGCTTTAATCAGAATGATTAGAGTGTAGAATGATGTAACGGCTGAAAAACTTTCAGGGTTTTAGTTGAAGTCCATAATCATGGATTTGATGGCCAATATGTTAGGGGTTTTGCTGAGATTTCTTAGACTAAACGTGTCCTTGGTGGTTCGCTTGTGATGTCATAATTGAATCATATGAAACACTCTTGTGTCATAATTGAACATGGCTTACAAATAACCTCGCTTATTCACTCATTATCAACTCAATTAGTCAATTACTTAGACCCATAAAGTAGATCAATTCCTATAGATGCACATCCCCAACATCTTCCCTAATTATTTGATAAATTTGTTATTTAGTCAGTGTGTAGTTGGAATCTTGATTTTAATTATCGTAAACCCCCAAAATCCTACAATTGCTTAGTCAAATGAACCACTTCAAATTGTGAACAACGATTCCCTGTGGGATTCGACCCCAACCTTCAAGTTGGTTTATTATGCTGATGATGACCACCCCTGGTTCCTTTGAGTAGCCAGGTTGAACGACATAAAAAATGGCATCGTTGCCGGGAAATTAGCATGTTCATGACTGAAGTGTTTGTTGAGCTTTATTCTTGCAATTAAGAATTATTTTCATACTTTATTATTGTTTTCGGTATTAAAGAATAGGTGTTGAGATGGAGGAGGACAGAAACTTCCATGGTGATAATGTTGGAGACGCTCATGATATACAGGGTGTTGTTTGGGACCAAGTGGGAAGCACATGCCATTCGACTGCCCCAATTGGCTGAAGGAGTTAATTTCCTTGTGACAAGAACCATGTTGCAACTCCTCTAGCTGAATGGACTATTTAGAGGACTTGGCCACAAGGATCCTCATGAATACCTTAAGAACTTTGTTGATGTCTGTCTCCCATTCAATTTAAGGGGAGTGAATCAAGAAGCCATTAGACTGAGGTTGTTTCCATTTTTTATCACTGGAGAGGCTATGAGGTGGATAGCTGAGTTGCCTCATGATTCTATCACTTCATGGGAGGAACTTCAAGATGCGTTCCTCGAAAGATTTTTCCCTACCTTGAAGGTGATAAAGCTGAAAAGAAGTATTGAGAACTTCAATCAAATTAAAGGTTAGCCATTGCATGAGACATGACTTCGATTTTAAAAACTTTTTCTTCAATGCCCAAATCATGGAGTTCTGGACCATTTTTCTATTGTAAGACTTCTATGTAAGCCTCGATACAATCAATAAAGGGGTGGTTGACCAGCTGGTGAGAGGTGGAATCATAAAACAAACGTTCGCTGTAGCTTGTGACCTCCTAGATGATATGAAAAAAATCAATCGAGCGTGGTACACAAAGGATGACCTTATATCATCAAGTCATAGGGGTCCTTCCAAAGAATAACTCACTAAAGATCAAGAGAGGGACAAAAACATGGCTAAGATACTAACTCATCTTGACCTTTTGACTAAGCATATCATGGGAGGAAATCATAAAAGTATAAATGTTGTGGGAGTTTCTAGCGATGTGATGTTTGATAATGCATCATTTGAAGGTGATTTCAGTGAGGAAGTACATTACATGGGCAACCAAATGGTGGGTTCTTAGCCAGCTCTTCCAAGGACATGTGGGAATCAAGGTTGGAACAATAATACTGGATGGTGAGATTGTGCATGGCCTAACCAACCTCAAGTTAGGGGTTGGAGAAACAATGACAGGATTAGAGATAGGTATGTTCCACCCCATGATAGAGTGAAAGATGCTGACCCTGTGGTGAATCGGGAGAACTTAGGACTGAGGATATGCTAACCTGAATCTTCAACAAGGTTGAGGCATATGACAAAGTCTTGAAGGAGATGAAATCTAATTTTTCCTAGCTGAGTCAACCAATAACATCTCATCCAATTTTCATTAAGCACTTGGAGACTCATTGGGAATATCTCAACTTACATTAATCAAAGGCCAAAAGGTGGATTGCCTAGTAACATAGTGGCAAATCCTAAGAGTGGTGACTTGCAGTGTTTAGCTATTACCACCCAGAGTGGAAGAGTGGTAGAGAATGCAAGGCCAACTCCTATTGTTGATAAAGAGGACAAAGATGAAGTGGGAGTAGAGATTGGCGAGCAAGCAACTATTGGTGAATGAAGGAAGATTGGGGATGATGTTGTGAATATCAACAAAACATCCCCATATAATTCACGTTCAGATGTGAGGTTGAAAGCACCTCAAGTTAAGATTGATTCTCCATTCCCTCAGCGATTGAAGAAAAAAAAGGACACAAAATTTCAAAAGTTTTTTTTTATGTTCAATTCTCTATCCATAATTGTCCCGTTGGTTGAGGCACTGACTGGGATGTCGACATATGGCAAATTCATGAAAGCGTTGATGTCAAAAAAGTAGACCCTAGAGTGTGAGACGATCGAGGTGTCTCACAATTGCAGTGCTATCTTAACAAAAGCTCTAGTTGTGAAGAAAGAGGACCCTGGTGCATTCACAATGCCTTACACCATTGGAGCTTACAAATTCAACAAGGTGTTTTATGATTTAGGCGCAAGCATAAATCTCATGCCCTTGTTTATATTTGAGGAATTAGGGCTGGAGACCACTTTACCAACCATTATGCATCTGCTTGTGCTTCTCAGTCCATCAAAAGGCCAGTCGGAATATTGTATAATGTGTTGGTGAGGGTAGATAAGTTCATTCTTTTGACTTACTTTGTAATCCTAGAATGTGAGGTGGATATCGATGTGCCAATTATTTTGGAAAAGCCATTTCTATCTATGGGAAGGGCAGTTGTGAATGTAGAAAGAGGGGACCTGAGGTTCAGGGTAAACAATGAGGAGATGGTGTCTAACATCTGCAAAACTATGAAAACATGAAAAAAGACGTCCAAGTGATATAAGTGATAGACCGCTCATGGGTGACATGAGGGAGCAAAAGGACTATGATGTGCCACAACATTAACTACGATGCTGTTTGGGAGGAAACCTAAGGTAGTTAGGTAAGCTTTTCTTTTAAATATTGGGTGTTTATTTGTGCATGTTTGAATTGGGAGAATTTGAGTAGAAGATAAAAAAGGCAACCTGATGGGACTAGTCAACAAATCACGAGTAGAGACGACGATCGCAAGTTTGACCATCTTTGGAGCCATCCAATGACTCTAGAGGTGTTGTTAAATTCCGCAATCTTAGTTGTAACTCTGCAGATCATCGAACCGGCTGGGCGATGGTCAATCACACCACCTTTTATGATGGAATCTAAGGTTTGATTTTTGTTAAAAATAGCGGTTTTAGCATAATCAATGTATCATCAGACGTGTTTAGCGGGGAGAGTTGACTCCACCAAATCCTCGCGCCTGACCGACCTATTACGGCTTATCAAATGCCTTGGCCTTTTCCCTTTTCATACTCCCTAATTTTCACTTCCTTCAAAAACCAATACTTCCCTTTAGTCTCTTATTTGCAAAATCTCTATTGGAGTGAAGAAAATTCATTAACAAAAAGCTAATACAAGGTTCTCATTGATCTATTCATCATTAAAGAGGTATGTCTTTGGCCCTTAACTTTAATTTGTTTTATGAGTATGAAGCCCTTGTGGTTAAGAAGGTGATCAGGGTTTTTGCGAGTTAATAAGCATGTTTTGTGACTGAAAATTGATAGAAATCATATCGGTGATGCATTGTGATGATTTTAAAACCCTGTGCGATATGCATGTGTGATTTGTTTGAAATAGCTTGAAATTAAAGGCATATGTATTGTTGTCTAGGGATAAACGTAATTGTTTTGTTGCCTAAATGATGAATGTTGGTACATATTGTCTCAATGTTTCTCTTAGTACCAGGTGAATGCTTTAACTTGAGATAATGTCATAATCATGTGATTCCTTGACTGTATATGCATGCTTGTTGTATTGATTGCTCTTGTTGGCTATGGGTGATGTCTGAGTAACCTTAAAAACCTTTTGAGTAAAGTGAACTTTCCCTATGATAGATTGGGTGACGTTATTCTTAAGGGTAAATCATCGCTTGAAAAAGTTTACAGCCATGATCATCATGAGAATGTTAAAATAAATGATTGAGCATGTATTGGTGATTGAGTATGGGTTATTATGTGGTTATCCCCATTATTTTCCTCGAAAGTGATCAAAATTTTTTATGTATGGGCATTGACCTTGCCAACCATTTTCGGTGATAGTCATTTTGACCACTAAATTAGACTCAGTGATGACCCAAAGGCTCACACACACCGCCTTGTCTAACTTTTGATTGATGTTGAGCTATGCAACTTTCGATGATGGTCTTTTCTACTACCAAATCCATTCGGGGAAACACTAAAATTGCACTATCATCACTAAAAGTAGCATCGATCTAAATTTTGAAAATTGTGCAAAAGAGTGATAGTCTATTTGACCGCAGAATCAGTTCGACGGATCGCCTAACATGTTTTGCGGTCAAATAGACCTGTTTTCCCAGAATGATTTCTTTGTGCATAAATGATGAACCTAATTACCTTATGATTGATACTCACACCATGTTAGGGGATTATTAAGCAAAAATGGGCAAATCCAAGGTACGTGTTACTTGAGGAGGATCCAGGGCGGCTTGGGTAGTTATTATGTAATACCCCACTCAAGAGAAGTATGAAAGTCCAAGAAAAGAGTCCTAAAAATTGTTTGAAGTTCCAATTGTTATGAAAGGGTTTATGAGTCGTAGGTCGAAGTACCAGTCGTATGGTGGTTCCTGAGCAATACCAGTAGCTCAATTTTGTGGACCAATTTTGTATGAGTGTTTTTACATATCGTATACTATTTCACAATTCATAAATGTTGTTCGTAAAATGAGGGTCAGACTTGGTGAAATTGGGATTCCTCTGAAATTTTATCTATGACTTATCAGATAACACGTAGAATCTTCTATGAGCCATAGGTCGTGTCGTGGATTTGTGGATCAGGGAACAATCTTTGAAAGTTCAAAAGTAAAATTAGATGAAACCCATTCTATGGTCTATAGAATGGACCACAACCCGTAAATGGGGTGTCATGGTCCTATCCGTCCAGATTTTTTTAAAGGGGCAAATTCAACATTTCCTATTAATTAAAGCCTGAACTATGTCGTTATATCCCTGAAATGGCTCTTATCAGCCTTTTCAACCCTAATTCACTCATTCTCCTTCACTCCAAACATTTGTAAGTCCCAAACACTCTCGAGCCTCCTCCAAGTTTGCAAGCAAGAAGACCAAGCTAGGGTTTCAGGTTCCCCATCTCCAGATCATATTTTTCTCCACCAAAAATCACACTAAGGTATGTGGGTTTGATCGTGGGGACCTTCCTTCCCACAAGTCCAACCATATTCTTGTCCATCTACGTGAAAGTATTGTATGAACTCTTGCATATGTTGTTATTATTATGCACTCTATGATGGTCTATTTTATGCATTATATACGTGGATCATGTTTGGATTCTTCAAGTATTGATTGTTAAGCATGAATATCTATTGAAGGAACATTTCTTGAGTTGATTTATATCTTTTAAAACTATGCAAGATGTAAACTATGAAAGATTGTGAAAATGAGGAGGATTTCATGATACCTAAATTGGGGCTTTCTACTACAAGGTTGGTGAGTTGATTTGAATATCTTCCAAATAAATTGATTCTACATTCTCAATGACTCATACTCTTGAATTACATGATTTTAAGTACATGTGCATATACCCGCCATGGTTGACTAAATTATCATGACAAAGATTCCTATGTTGATGAAACGTTATTGCATGAATTACAAGACAAGTATGATATTATAAATTATGGCCTTCTATACATGCATTGAACTCATAAAAGGTTCTATGATTTGTATGTAATATGTTGAGCCCTTATGTTATATTCCACCTTCTTGTGAATTAATGTTGTCTACATGAAGGGGTCAAGTATGATAAGTGTTTTGCCCTTATGTGCAACTAATGCTCACTAGAAGAGGTCAAGTATATTGCAAGTCCTACCCTCATGTAAAGTTATGCCCACTAGATAGGGTCAAGTTTATGAATGTTTATACCCTCTAGTATAAGGTATACACTCACTTATAGGGGTAAAGTATATGAATGAGCTACTCTTATCATGTTGCTATATTTCTACATATCATTCAAGTTATGGTTAAATTATGGTCATGTCAAGTATTCCGTGGGACTAGACTTAGCAACGAAAGAGACTTAAGATGGGGGCTCGACCCAAAGGGTCCTTATATAAAATATTGGTCTCTTAACTATGTGCCACCATAGGTTCATGCTAATTTCCCTAAATAGGTTTTTACTAGTGGATCCAACTAGGTCAAGCTACCCTCTATGTGGGGTCAAGTTTGGTTTACCTTGGCAAGTAGATAACTCCTTTTTAGGTGGGGAGTTAAGTATCAGAATTCTAAGTAGTAGCTCGCTTGGTCTTATATGTTGGTTAAGGTATCCCCCTACATATGTATGTTATGTTATACAATTTTGATTATCTCCATGCATGTTCAAGTCAAGCAATTATTTTATATGTTATATTGAGCTTATATCTATTTATCATGATTATGCATCTCGATTATCATGGCTTACTTTCTTTGCTTGCATTGCACACCACATACTTAGTACATACCAAGTACTAATGCATAGTTTTTGCCTACATGATCTAACCATGTAGGGACCGAAATGCCTATCCATCCTCCTCCTCACCGTGGCTAGCCGCATAATTTAAAGACTATTGGTGAGTCCTCCACTACGGGGATAATATCTATTTTACTTTCATGCCTTAATTAAGACTTGTATATTTTGGATACTTATCTTTAAGGGTGAGCTTGGGAGATATATTGGCCCCCGTTCCATTCATATTAGAGGTGTCGTTGGATATGGAAATGTATATATTGGGCTTGACTCCCATTATGTTTATGTGATTATGAAAACTTCTCTTGGACCCTATTCCCTTCTATGTGATGATATTTGTTGATGATATGATGGAAGTCCCAAGTCCCAGTAACATTCCCATAGCGTGAGTCATACTTACCTGTCCCTTGGACTTTATTTGTTATGTGATTCATGCAGATCCTCTCCCCTAAAACATCTCTATAGCTTAAGTCCCAAGTCACGCTCCCCTTAGAATTATTTGTTACTTGCTTAATTATTTAATTATGCCTTCACAACCAAGGATGTGCAAATGATATGTTAAGAGGCTTGTTTGAGTTGCCTTTGAATTTTCTATCTTCTGTATCACATCTAGGCCCTAGGCTTGGGTCATAACATGTTATAGTCCCAAACTAGGCAGATAAAAGACCGCAGAGGCCTCGTAGGGAAGTGCAAGGTAAAGGTAAAAGAAAGATGACTGAACCCTAGAAATCCCAGAACTCTAACAGTGACAAGGAAGGGTCCCTTCGAGTTACCTGGACTAGCTCATAAGATGAAGAAGAAGGTCTAAAACTTTAACGAGGAAGCCTACTTCGAACCCATGTCCAAAAATCCATCGAAGTGAGGCCACATCCAAGGGTTTGCTTGACTCTCTACTGCAAATATCCCAGAAGGTCCAAAAAGTGATAGCCCCATGACACTTAAAAAGACTTAGTGCAGAGGGGCAAAGAACAATCCTAGAAGAGAAACAATTGTCAATTAATGGTGGGATTGACCAGTATCCAGAGGTTTGGGAAGTCCTTAAATTTCAAAACTTCTATATCTTTACCAAACCTCGGGATCCGTATGTGCCTAGCTTGGTTCGTGAATTCTATGAGGCCTATGACAAAGCCATTCCAAAGAACAAAAGTAGAGTGAAATCAATGCTCAAACCTCTTGATGCTATGGAGGTTCGAGGAGTGCAAGTCCCATGCAGTGAGACAGAGATCAATGACATCTTAGGATATGCAAATCAAACTCGAAGTAACCTAGAAGCTATGATACAACACAAAGTGTTTGAGGATCTTAAAGCCTAGTTGGCACCTATGATTGGGATTCCTGCTCCCTCGTGGTTAGAGAAGAGATCCATTATTGAGAAGAAAGAGTTGAACATACCGATGAGATTTTGGTTTGGTTTCATCAGAAGCAACCTAATACCATCACAGAATGAGTTGATACTTCGATATGCCAAAGCAACATTGGTTGGTTGTATCCTGAATCATCGGAGACTGAATCTTGGTGCCATCATAGCCCCATAAATCTTCACCAGGGAAAAATAGGTACATACCTCATCGCCATTTTCCAGCCTCATCAATGCTTCATGTAGGCAAGATGATGTGCCTAGAAACAAGAAGATTGACATGGAGGTGACTCCATCAGTATCTACTGATATCCAAAGGATTGAGGTTGAATTTCTGAGGGACGAGGAAAATAAGGAAAGGAAGAGATCGGTTGACAAAACGTTAGTGTTATATGTTGAGTCTTTAGAGTTCGACATTGTAGAACTAGGTCCCAAGGCAGGTATAACTTCTTTTTCCCCTACTTTGCTTTCATCTTCCACTCCACTCCCTACTTTTGGAACACAGACAGAGCCACAACCCAAAGATGACCAACCCCCGATCACTAGGGCCACCATTATTGGTATTGGTCAACCGACTAAAATGTCCAATCTTTGATCCACTCGGGTTGAGTCATTTGTGCCTAAACTTATGGAGGTGGCCATAGCCAAAGCTTTAAGGCCGTAAATTGAGGTTGAGGCCAAACAACAGGAGTTAATGAAGGCACACAAACTGCGGATGGATAGGCTTGAGGTGATGATGGATGACTATGGAAAGGAATTGGCCAACTTGAAGGATAGGGTGGAACTTATAGAGAAGATAGGTAGTGGAAGAGTTGACATGATGACTTTAAAAGAAGATTTTGCTTCATTGAAGAAGGAGGTATCTGCCCTTTTGTCGATAGATTTAAGCATATTTTTTTATGGTCTAGAGGATCCACTCAAGTTGGATATGATTGTGGTTCCTGATGATGTGCAGAATATGGATGTTCTGGGTGAAGGCAGTGAAGAAACCAAGGAAGCAAGCATCTCAAAAATCGATGAAAAAGCAGTGGAAGTTTAGCCTAGCCAAGAGGAACGTGAGGAGCTAGCATGGGTGGAGAGTCAAATCATGGACACTGTGAAAGCAACATCTCTTCTATACACGTCCATGATAGGTACATACGATGTACATGAGCCCAAGCCCGTGAGACCTTTGATTGATCTTGAGAATGCACTGATAGATGAGGCCATCGATGCCCCCATGACCACTTCTTCATCTCTACCATCACCACAGAAGGATTGATTCAGCTCAGAGGGATTCTAAAACTCACTTCTTCCGTTTATGCTTGATTTCTATTGTTCCTTGCACATTAAGGACAATGTTCCTTTATTAGGAGAGGGTGAGCATGTGGAGTTCCCTATCTTGTGGATAATGATGATTACTCTATAATTGTTTATGATTTGATAAGACAATGATGTCTAATTTGATTTTATTGATGAATGTTTAGATAATTTTTAAACTTTTTGGGTTATAAGAGAGTAGTGTTTGTTTTGCTATTTTAATTTTCTTCTTTTTGAATTGAATGGATGAATGATTTGTGAATGTTGTCCTTGAAGTTTTGCAAATCCTATGCATATATGAAAAATCATTATAATGAAAATATCATGTCTCTAGTCCTTAGCAACTCGAGCATCGATGATCTATATATTTGATTCAGATGGTTCCAAGGACGAGGAACATGTACTCACTTACTAATTAGTTATCTTCTTGATAAAACAGTCCATGTATAGATTTGATTAATCTTGAATTAACTATTTGAGCTATTGAGATTGGATAATGATAAAAAATTTTGAGTATGTTGCCATTGTTTAAATGTGAATCTATTTTTCGAATGTGAAATTAGGAATTTTGTTGAAAGACATGCTTCAAACATCTAGAACTTGCCCAGTTTGTTTTGAAGAGTGATTTGGTTGATTATGGATTAGGAAAGGACCTTAGGCCTTCTTTGGTTCCCTTAGTCTACTTTGACCTTCATTGACATTCAATTGATTCCTGAGTGAAACCTTTTTAAGTCTTAATCCTTTATTTGGCAATCGTTAAACCTTGACTTATAATTGTGTAAAACAATTCCTTCTTGTTCCTTACCAATCCCTCATTGAGCTTAAAAAGAACAAAGTGACGACCAAAGGTCAAAGTTGGGGGTGTTAGTAGAAAGAAGGGGGTGTCTCCTATGAAAAAGTCGAGGAAACACAAAAGAAAAAGAAAGGAAGGTGAGGAGTCTTAAAAATAAAGAAAGAAATAAAAAGATTGAAAAAGTTAGAAACTGTGAACTAAAAAGAATTGCTTGGAAAAGAGGACCCTCTAAATTTGTGAAAAATAGTGCAAAAAGAGGAGACACTTAGTGTGATAGATTAAAAGCAAAAGAGGTGTTGTAATGAGAAGAGAAGAAAATGACCAAAATGACCTTTGAGCATGAAAAGAATATGTAGAGTTTAAGGAGGGATGAGACACTAATATCCATATGTTATCTTGCCCAACGTTAAACTTGCATTACATCCTTAACAAAGTTCTTTGGGATCCTTTTCTGGAAGAAAGTCAAATGAACTCCGATTAAGAATAAGGGAAAGCCTTTGGGTTGAAGCTTACATGTTATTTCTTAATTGGGAGAGTGAGAGTTAAAGAGATCCTTTGAAAATAATGTCATAATCTTGTGTGATTAGGATCTTCTTTGGCGTGAAGGAAAATGGTGATGCCTTTAGGCAGTGATCAACAACTACATAACTAATTGTAAGAATAACCATATTTTGATTACTCCTTAGTCAGCTCTTGAGACTTCAAAATCACATAAGTGGTTTGTGGAAGTTCAAGAGGGGATGAAAGAGGTGGAAATGTATGTGTTTCTCCCAGTGGCCTTGTTTTCAAGCATTAAAATTGGGTGGAAATGATTTATTTTCTTGAGGGCAAGCAAAGTATAAAGTTGGGGGTGTTGATGAGCCCATATTGTGGACTAATTTTGGGGCTAATTTGCAAAGAAATATCTGCTTAGTGTGCTAGTATTTCCAATCTCTAATGGATATGTATGTGTTATGCTAGGAAATGAGATTTAAAAGTGCACAAAAGGACAATGTTTGACAAATCTTGGAAAGGGAGAAAAAGTGTCAAAAAGGCGAAGAAAATGGGTGTCGCCTACATATTCGATGATCCGCCAAACACTCAAAGAGATCGCCTAGCATTGTAGCAACCAAGGTTCAATCCCAAGTTAGAAAAGTGGTCAAAATCGATGTAACCGAACATATTCAGCGTACCACCGAATGGCTCAAGAGACCACCTAAAATTATAGTACTCAAAGCCCTAAAACCATGACAAGAAGGTGATAAGATAGGAATATTTGTGAATTACCAAACTGCATCGATGGATTGAAGATCTATCATCCAATATTACATTGGAACAAGCCTTAAGAGGATGTAGAGAAAAGCAGTCAAATGCATATTCGACGCATTGCCAGAGTGCTCGGTGATGGTCGACCTTGACCGACAAATGGCAATTTGTAGCACAAACTCTCACACTTTTGTAGAGACTATTTAAGCAAATTAAAAAGGATATTGTACATATTAGATAATAGCAAATGATATTATTTTATTCAGTTTTCCAGAAAGTTGTAGTACATTGAACATTTCTTTTTTAGATTATAAGGGTTGATAGGATTTTCAAGCTTTTGAGAAGCAAATTCTATGTAAAACTGTTAGTGTTAATCAATTGTTCTCTATTCAAACTTGTTACCCATGACTTCAACTGTAATATATGGTATTAAATCTCTAATTTCTAGCATGTGTGGCTAAAACCCCCATGTTGGGAGGTGTGCTATTGATTTATCTATTGGATCTTTGGTATTTTATCTTATTTGTGTTAATTTGAGTGAATTAACATCTGGTCCTATGTTTAATCTATAATTTTAAGATTGCAAACGTGGGGTTTAATTTAGATCTCTAATTATTGCTTTAACTGGAATGATTAGAGTGTGGAATTGATTTAATGTATTGAAACCTTCCAGGGTTTCAATTTAAGTCCATAATCATGGATTCAATAGGAAAGGTATTATGGATTTTTCTGAGACTTCTTAGGCCAAGAGTGTCCTCAACAGTCCACGTATAATGTCATAACTGAATCATATGAAACACTCATGTGTCGTAATTGAACATGGGTTACAAGCAACCTAACCTATTCACTCATTATCAACTCAATTAGTCAAGTACTTAGACCCATCTAGTTTTTTGATATTTAAATATCCTCAACATTTTCCCTAATTAGTTGATAAATTTGCTATTCAATTAGTGTGTAGTTGAAATCCTGATTTTAATTATTGCAAATCCCTCAGATCCTAAAATTGCTTAGTCCAATGAACCACTTCAAATTGTGAACAATGATTCCTTATGAGATTCGACCCTAACCTCATAGTTAGGTGATTATGATAGTGATGACCGCCCCTGCATCCGTTGAGTAGCCGGGTTGAGCAATATCACCCACCTAGCTGCTAGGGTGAGAGATTTTACCTGGATGAACCCTCCAAAAATTTATGATTCTAAAGCTGATGGGAATGCTCAGGAATCATTTATGAGATATCATAAGCATTGACTATTATGGGAGTGTCTTCAGAAGAGAAAGTTGAGTTAGCTACTTACCAGTTGAAGGGAGTGGCCGTAGTGTGGTACACTCAATGGTTAACTAAAAGAGTGGGGAATGATGGAGTGGGTTGGAAAGAGTTCAAGTTTGCTTTCCTAGATTATTTCTTTCTTCTTGAACTCAGAGAGGCCAAACTGATAAAATTTATCAACCTTAAACAAGTTGAAATGAGTTTGAGAGAGTATGCCCTCAAGTTCACAAAGATATCAAAGTAGGCTCCTACAATAGTAGCTAACCCCCATGCAAGAATGCACAAATTTATTTCGGGGATTTCTAACTTGGTTGTGAAAGAATGTCATATGGTTATGCTTATTTGAGAGATGGATATTTCCAAACTCATGACATATGTTGAACAGATTGAAGGGGAGAAGCTGAAAGAGAGAAGGATGAAGGATTCTAAGAAAGCCCGATATGATGGTTGGTTCACAAACTATAGATGTGGTGGTAGAAATAGCTGCTTCCAACAAGGCCAAGTGTCACAGACTTAGAACTTTTCCTAAGACTTTCATGCTGCACTGGTCAATTTGCTCATGAATCTTTCACGACCTTGCAAATACAAGTAAGCCTATCAACTTGATCGCTAATGGAACGCTAGATTAATAAGACTAGAGAGCTTTTGTAAGAATGAAGACTTGTATTAGACTTAGAGAATTCTTTACAACTCTTGGATTTCTAGATTTCTTGATGGTTGCTACAAATGAATGGCCCCTCTATTTATTCTACTCCCTAGAGGCTTATGTGCAAATAATATTTATTCTACAAGTCCTTCACTATTTATACTTTAGTCCTTCTCTAGAATTCTCTACACAAGTCTAGAGAAAGCTAAAGACGACAAGACATATCTACATAATTCTAGAGTCTTTTGTAAATCACCAAAAGACTCTAGATTCTTCCCTCTTTTATAAGACCAAGTGGTGGGCCATCACACTCTCCCCCACCAAATGATACGACGTCCTCAGTGCAATGCTATTATAGGAATTCCCGTACTCTTACCAAACTCCTAGTCTCGACCTTTGGATTACTGCAAGTCTCCATGTCATCCCTTTGTGGTCTTCTCTGGAGTTCGCCTCTTTCACCACCTGAGGAATACTGCTGTAGTTGGTCATCCTTACTTTCGCTTGGCTTCCTTCGCCTCTTTTTCCTTTGACAACCTTTTCTCTTAGCGAGCATGGGACACGATATTGGCTTCTCATCCTGGAAGCCCTCCACTAGCCACAAGGTCGATAATTGTGCTTGTCCCTTTGAATTAGGCATATTGGCTAAGGGCACCATGCAGGAACCTCCTTGTTCTATGATCATGAGTTGTTGGAGGTCTGGGTCGATCACTGCGTGGCACTTCTGGAAATATTTCTGCCCAAGGATGATGTCAAAGGGATCTATATGTGTGACATAAAAGTTGGTCTTTCCATGCCACTTGCCCAAGACTATGTCGACTCCCTGAGCAACTCCATACATATAAGTCATTGGCGCATTGACCGTCCTAAGTTGCGCATCACTTGGATTATACTTCAATCCTAACTTGGTTTCCACATACTTAGTCATGATATTAGCCTCTGTGCCTGTGTCGACCATGGCACGAGTAGGTTTCCCATTGATTATGATGTCCACGTACTGCGCGCTATGCTCCTTCGGCTTCTCCAATTATTGTATGATAGCTTCACCTAGCCCAATCATGACTACCCATGATGTGCCTCATCCTTCCCCTAGTTTGGGTGCCTGTTCTTGAGCCTTTTGCTCCTTTCTCTCCCACAGTATGGCACCAAGTCTCTTCAGTTCAGGGAACTTCTTATAGCTATGTGGCCCTCCGTATATATAACACTTAAACTCTTTCTCAGGCTGTGTCTTTCCTTTTCTTCTTCTTTGACGACCGACCTTCCTATCACCAGGCCTATAGGTATCATGATTCTTGGGATGTGGTTGTTATCCCTTGCCTTTGCCACCATCTTCCCCACCTTGGTCATCACCACCTTTCGACTCTTTTTCTTGGTCTCTATATCGCTTGTCATACGGAGAATCAGTCAAAGCCTCTGCTTATATGATGGACTCGTTGATGGTCCTAACTTATCGGTGTTCCAACTCCATTCTGGCCTAGTTCTGCAAGCCATCCATGAAGTGGAACATCATGTCCTCATCTGCTAAGTTGGGTACCTGAAGCGTGAGGGTAGTGAACTCCTTCACGTAGGCTCTATGTTACTCGTTTGCCTCAGCTCCCTGAACTTCCGCTTCGCCACATAGATGACATTATTTATAAATAAGACCTTCTTAAACTCATTCTGGAACTGCTCATATGTGTCAATGGTGCACAACCCCTTCCCTATTTCCAGCTCCTTTCGTTTCCACCACAAGATGGATATCTTCATCAGTTACAATACAATTGTGTTGATCTTTGTCTCATCGCTCCTTACCTTGTTACACTTGAAATAATTTTCCAAGTGCCATAAGACATTCTACACCTCTTGTGCATCACGGACACCTTTGAACGCAGGTGGCTTGGGAGCCTCGATCCTGACTTCCCTTTATCCAACCAGTGCATCATATCTCCTTTCTGCTATGACTTCCTCGAGCGCCTTTACTCTAGCACTCAAGGCCTCCAGTGAATCTATGAATCGATGCTCCAAGGAAGTGATGGATTATTTCACCTCAACTCTACAACCTTACGTCCGTCCAACTCCTTCTGAATGCTGTCATTTTTATCAAGGGTGAATTCCTTTAATGACTTGAACTTGCCATCGAACTGGTTCAAGCATTTGCCAAGGATGTCCACCGCCTTTCGGGTAGCATATACTCTAAAAATCCACTCTATGTTGGGTGTGATGTTAAAGGGTTCCTCACCACGTTCGTCATCACTCACTTCTATGGTTAAGAGTGAGTGGGATGTAATAGCCTTGTTTGGTGCCAGCTCGATTGACAACCCCTCATTCCTTGCTAGTTTTTCTTTCCTTTGCATGACGTTTTGCCAACATCCAACCTAACATTGGTGGCACTGGTGTGATGTACTACCAAAATAAAACACTTTTAACGCTTAAACCTTGAGATTTTGTGTGTTCTCAAAGCAATGTTGGTAGATTTGATATTTGTTTATGTTTATTTTGCAGGGTTTTAGTGTTGACTTGATTTTGGGCTTGGAGTGCAAATTTTCAGAGGTTTTGGTAGTTTACGAGACCCTCTATGGGTCGTGGGTCATTCCATGAGTTGTAGAGAAGGTTTTGTTTGGTGTTAAAGTGAAGGGGTGAAAAGTGAGTCACACTCTACAAGAGAGGACCATGAGTTGTAGACCATAATACAAGTCGTAGAGTGTGGTCGTGAAGTAAAGATCAGAGATTGGTGAGTTGTTAAAAGTGGCTCAGACGAAACCCTTTATGAGTCATGGAATTCTACACGACCCGTAGACTGGTTTCATGATAGGTTCCAATAAGATGCAACTACATTCCACGAGACCCTGATCCATGAGCTGTGAGCTGCTACATGGGCCGTAAAAGCTGCTCATAACTGATGCCAACACAGTTATCCTATTTTATTTTGGCTTTGTATTTTAAGTACTATAAATGTTTTTAGGTTTTTTATGACATATATAATTTGAAACAACAATATACGGTACTAGATTGACATATAGAGTTAGTTAACATTGTTTTGTGATTTTATTAATTCAAGTTTGCAATTACATTGAAAAATTAGATTTGTGTTAATCTATTCTTGTGCGTAAGTAATTTAATTATGTATTCTTCTTGAATAATTTCTGAACATACTCCAACCATGCGTGGCTAAATCCACAACTAGGGTTGTGGAAACCATGACGAACTAACTATGATAAAATTGGATAACTTGCAAATTCTTTGATGGTGTTAAGATGCATTAATTAATCTTTTCACTTTAATAGATGGACAATGTTCGAACTCGCCTAGTATCACTTTCCTTATCAAGGAAGTGACGAATAGGAAAAGAGTTAACTAACAGAAGTTGATCGATTTCTTCAACTAATCAATCTAATTAAAATTAGTAAGGTTCTACTGGGATAAAGTAAGGGTTAGTAAAGAGACATCTCAAAGACCAATCAAGTAATGTGATGAAATTCCCTATATGTCGGATCAAGGGTTTAGGAGAACATAACTTACTGTCCTGCATCTACACACCAGAAAAGAGTCACAAGTATCCAAGAACCCTTAGTTAGGGAGTCATAGGGAAGACATAGCCTCAGTTTATTTTTCTATTGATTACAAACATGTGCAATTTTAGTTTAGAATTTATTTTTACTTGTAAAATCCCCCTTCGTTGTATTTGTTTTTCTATTTTCTGGGAGATAGTAGGGTAAATCGATTTACTTTACAAAGTGTGCTAATCTGGAGACTACTATATTTCTCGTGGGAATGATCCTAACCATTGTTAGGTTAAATACTTGATTATGACCGCTTCAACCTCCAAGTATAGGTGTGTGTTGAGCGTTAACATCTGAGTCCAATATGGTAGCGTCAAAGTCTCCTTCACTTGCCATGCTTCCCTTAGTAGATCCTGCTTTTATACCATGTTGTCACGGACTTAGAACTTTCGCTAAGACTTCCATGCGTCACTTGTCAATTTGCTCACGAATCTTTCATGATCTTGCAAATATAAGTAATCTTATTGACTCGATTGTTAAGGGAATGCTATATTAAGAAGACAAGAAAGTTTTTGTGAGAAATAAGACTTGTATTAGACGTGGAGAATTCTTTACAAGTCTTTAAGTTTTTGTGAGAAATAAGACTTGTATTAGACGTGGAGAATGTTTTATAAGTCTTGCATTTCTTGATGGTTGCTACAAATAAATGGCCCCTCTATTTATACTACTCCCTAGGAGCTTATGTGAAAATAATATTTATTCTACAAATTCTTCACTATTTACACTTTAGTCCCTCTCTAGAATTCTCTACATAAGTCTAGAGAAATCTAAAGACTACAAGACATATCTACATGATTCAAGAGTCTTTCGTAAATCACTAAAAGACTCTAGATTCTTAACCCTTTTATAAGACCAAGTGGCGGTCCGTCACACAAGGCTCAAATTTGAGGGTTGCAAAATAGAGTGCCTCCTCCCAAGGCAAAGGTTGGAGGTAGGACAACTTAGCCTAGGCATGACAGGTGTGGAAATAACCACCCGAGCAGACGCTTGAAAGATGCGGGTGGTTACTTTGGGTGTCACAAGATAGGCCACAAAGTTGTTCATTTCCTAATGCTCCTAAGAGTCAAGGCCAAATGACCCAGGGTAATCAAGGCCAATAAAAGTCTCAACAAGGTGGCTCCTCTGAACAATAGATTTTATGCCTTGCATGCTAGGAAAAAGGTGAAGGAGACTCCCGATGTGGTGACTAGTATGTTGAAAGTCTTTGATTTTGATGTATATGTGTTGCTTGATCTGGGTGAAAATTTATCTTTTGTGACTCCTCTCTTGGCTGTTAAGTTTGGTTTGAGTCTTGAAATTTTGAGGGAGCCATTCTCAATCTAGACTTCCGTAGGTGAGTCTGTTGTTGCCTAAAAGTCTATCAGGGTTATCCTATTTTAGTCTTGCATAAAGTCCTTTCATGTAATCTTATAGAGCTTGATATATTTGATTTTGATATTATTGTTGGTATGGATTGGTTGCATGCTTCATATGCCTCTATAGATAGTAGAACTCGAAAAGTCAAGTTATGTTTCCAAATGAGCCTATTCTTGAGTAAGAGGGTAGTTACTTCATTTTTAAGGGTCAGTTTATCTCGTATTTCAAAGTTTGGAAAATGATTTCTAAAGGGTGTATATATCATATAGTTAGGTTTCAGGATGTTGAGTTTGAGTCTCTTACTCTTGAGTCGGTTCTTGTGGTTAAGGAGTTTGCAGATGTCTTTCCGTAAGATTTACCTTATATTCTTCCTAAAAGGGAAGTAGACTTTGGCATAGTTCTTCTTCCTGGTACTCAACCTATTTACATTACTCCTTATCATATTACTCGTGCTGAATTAAAGGATTTGAAGGATCAGTTGAGGGATTTATTCTAGAAGGGCTTTATTAGGCCAAGTATATCATCATGGGGTGATCCTATGTTATTTTTGAGAAAGAAGGACAAATCACTTCAGATGTATATTGACTATCGTCAATTGAATAAGCTAACCAACAAGAATAATTATCTGTTTCAAAGGATTGATGACTTGTTCGACCAATTGAAAGAAGCTACTTATTTCTCAAAGATTGACTTCTATTTTGATTATCATCAGTTGAGGGTAAGGGAGTGTGATATTCCCAAGATAGCTTTTCGAACTAGACATGGGTAGTTTGAGTTTGTGGTGATGTCTTTTGGGTTGACTAATGCTCTAGTGGTGTTTATGGATCTCATGAATTAGGTATTCAATCCCTTCCTTGATACATTTATGGTTGTCTTCGTTGATGATATTTTGATTTATTCTTGGAGTGAACAAGAACACATGGATCATTTGTGGTTGGTTCTTCTGAATTTGAGAGATAAACAATTATTTTCCAAGTTCAGTAAGTTTGAGTTTTGGTTGGGCGAAACAAGCTTTCTTGGTCATGTGGTATTTAGTGATGGTATTAAAGTTGATCCAAATAAGACTAAGGCTGTGAAAAATTGTCCTAGACCATTGACTCCTTCAAATATTTGATGTTTTTTGGGGTTAGTTGGTTCCTATCAGAGATTCTTCAAGGTTTTTTCATCCCTTGCTTCACTGTTGACCAAGTTGACTCAAAAGAAAGGAAAGTTCATTTGATCATATGAGTGTGAGAAAAGTTTTCAGACCTTAAAGGATCGACTTACCTCGGCTTCTGTTTTAACATTACCAGATGGCTTGGATGAGTTTTTGGTATATTATGATGCTTCTCGGATTTGATTGGGTTGTGTGCTTATGCAATATGTCAAGGTAATACCACATGCCTCTATATAGTTAAAGATGCATGAACAAAATTATTCGACTCACTTAAATTAGCGGCAGTGGTGTTTTCTTTGAATATTTGGAGACATTATCTATATGGGTTCATGTTGATGTATTCACCGATCACAAGAGCTTGTAATATATGTTCACTCAAGGAGATCTTAATTTAAGGCAAAGGAGATAGTTGAAGCTTCTTAAAGATTATGACATGAGTGTTCAATATCATCCCGGCAAGACAAATGTTGTTGCCGATGCTCTTAGTAGGCTATCTATGGGTAATGTGATTCATGTTGATGAGACCAAGAAAGAGTTGGTGAAGGATGTGCATTGTTTGGCTAGAATGGGTGTTAGATTTCTATCATGGGATATTTCATGATGTAATGCAATAATGCATGTAAATTAGCATTATGTTCTTGAAACTTGAAGGAAATATGCACACTCATACATATCCATGACAAACAACCAATACATGAGGTAATCCATAAACCAATTCACAAACCCATTACTTGAAATCAATAAGATACATGAGGTAATACATCCATTCTTGAGGTTGATAATGGAGAGATCAAAGACAACTTAAAGTAGACAAAAGTCTTATTCCGATGTTAGGGGGAGATATCTTGACTTTAGGATTGATGATTGGGTGTATTTTAAGATCTCACCCATGAAGGGTGTAGTTCGGTTTTGAATGAAAGGGAAATTGAGTCCTATAGGGCCTTATAGATTTTTTAGGCGTGTTGGTAAGGTTGCATATGAGTTGGAGTTTCCTATGGAGATGGGTATGGTTCATCCTATCTTTCAGATGTTCATGTTGAGGAAGTGCGTAGGTGACCCAAGCTCCATTGTGCCTTTAGAGGTTGTAAGTATTGTGGAATAGAGCTTGACGTATGAAGAAGTTTTAGTTGAGATATTGGATAGGCAAGTGAATAGATTAAGGAACAAAGATGTAGCATCTGTTAAGGTCCATTAAAGGAATCAACAAGTTGAAAGTGCCACTTGGGAAGCAAAAGCGAATATGAAGAAATGATATCCTTACCTTTTCCATTATATTCAAGCCTAAGGTAATAAGTCAATCATGTCTATGGTGTCAAATCATATATTTTAGCCCCTTTATGTCATGTTGCATGCATACAAACTCATGGAAATATGTTTTGATGGTATTTGATGCATAAGTTTGAGATTTCATGAAAATGATATTTAAGTTGCATTGATACCTTTATGTTGGGGCTGGAATTTGGCTTGTTACCCCTCTCAAGGGTACTTCCATTACATTCGGGGATGAATGTTCCCAAGTGGAAGATATTGTAATACCTCCCAAAGTGATTAGGAATGACCTTATAATAGATTCCTTGCATAACGCAATTTCCGTACATTTTCCCGCAAATTCGAGTCTGCATTCTTGTCCAGGAGGAATATTATGTGAAAAAATCATCTCCTTCAATTTTTAAGTCAACCGTATCAAAAATAATTATTTGTATGTTTTTGCACTTTCCAGCATAGTACGTGACTTCTCCACATCCCGAAGAAGGTTAAATGTAGAACAAAAATAACCTAATCTCATTCCTACATCAAAACAAAGGAAAATTAAACTTCGCGCAAAAATGAACTATACGGGAGCAAGTCTGCATCGTAGAGAGGGTTCACTATAGTAAATTTTTTTCTGAAAATTATCAGATTTATGTGAGGGAAATTGGGACAAATCCCTGAACTTTTATATATGGGAATACTCAAAATTTCCACCATTAACCCAAATTCACTCTCAAAACTCCTAAAAATCCTTTCCAATCTCTCCAAAATTTCTCTACCAAATTCTTCAAAGTTTCTAAGGTTCCTACACTCTTCCACCAAGGACCTAGCATTAAGATTCTTCCAAGTTTCTTTCATCCTCTTTAATACCTAAAGGTATGTGGGTTTCTTCATCCATAGGTCCTTTCACCTATGGAGTCCAAAACACTTTTCAATCAAATTTCTTAATTTTGAGACTTATTATTTTATGGGTACTTCTTATTACTTCTCATATGCATGATTTGTGTTGGAAATTATCAATATTTGATTTGACATGCATGAACACCTATCAAGGGTGGAGACTATGAATTGTTTTATGATATTTAAGCTACCCATATTATGATGCTATGAAAGCTATGGACATTTATGAATTTTGAGATGAATTTTATGATGCCCTAACTAAGGTCTTACATTGATGATGGTGGACTATTTTTAAATTCTTTCAAGTGATTTAGTTTTATCTCTTTTATGCATATTACTCTTGAATTTCACTATTTTAAGTCTTCATACATAAACCCACATATTTTGGACTATGATGATATTGATGAAACATCTTATGTTGATGAAAGGTTTTATTGCAAGATATGCAGGTCATCAGTGGCGGATCCAGGATTTAAAGATTGTGGGTGCTCATTCTCTTTAACATAAAATTGCTTGTAATCACACAATATAAATATATAGCAACTTTAACATATCAATAAAAACATAAATGATAAAACAACGATTAATATCATCATAATAAAAAATAACTTATAATCACAAGTTACAATGACCTACTAGTGTGTTTTTTAGAATATGAGCAATAAGAGTTGAAAATCTTAACTCTAGACCTTAGTTTTCAAAAAAAAAAATTCATAATACCTAATTTTAATCAAAACACCAAATCTTCTTACCTTATTTTTGTATTTTGATTTTGTGAAGAATAAACTTGATGATTGGTCTTGATCACGTTCTTTGAAACAAGAAGAAAAATTTAAATATATTTTTTTGAAGAAAAAGAAGAGAGGTCGTTCAGGGTTTAAAAAAAAGGGCAAAGTGAAATAGTAATTTTTTGGGTTTAAAAAAAGAGAACAAAAGTTCTTATTAGAAATGGAATAGTAAAATTGTTAAAAAACGTTGCATAAGAACAATCAAAAGGAAAAAAAACTAAAACAAATCTTTAAAATCAACATATTTTATTGGGAATAGGAAAAGGTAAGTTGAGACTTAGTAATAAGGAAAACGATTTGTGGAAAAATAAGTAAAAATGTATATTTTAAGAGGAAAAAAATTTGGTGCTGCCAGTGGGATTCGATCCCGCATCTGGCAGGTATATTTTAAGCTTTAATAAGATTTTAAAAAATAGTGCTGCCAGCAGGGTTAGAACCCTCGTCTGGCAGCTCACGTGAGCTTTAAAGCTGTAGTCAAAACCAAAGCATCCACAACATATCTTGTTCACTGGGTGCTTATCCTTTTATTTATATAATATTTTCATATTTTCTATATACATACACAAAAATATTTTCGGGGTCAATGGGTGCTCGAGCACCCGGCACGCTCCACGTAGATCCGCCCCTGCAGGTCATGAATGTTATGAATGATTAAGGGCTATAAAGTATTTTATGATTCCATGGAAATGTTATGAAAATTGTGAAAGATTATGGATCCTTTTTATGATGCTATGGTTTTGATGAACTACTCTTATGATGATATTATGATATTACAAGTCTATTCATGTTATGAGTATGATTATAATTTATGTATTCCATGGGATGTTGAATTAGCACCAAGAGGACCTTGGTAGATTTCCATTGTCCCTTAACTATGTGCCACCATAGGATATCATATAACACAAACTGAAAAGACAATGCCATAAGGTAAGGATACCATGAACACCTACCGGAAAGGCTATGTTGTAAGGTAAGGAAATAATGCAACACCCATAAAAAAGGCAATGCCATAAGGTGAGGGTATGATTTATCTTGGCAAGTAGACAACTCCTTTTTCGATGTAGAGAAAACATCGGGATTCGATGCAATAGCTTGCACGATCTTAATGTGGTTAATTTCTCTTGACACATATGTATATTATACTATGAGATTATGTTTACTATCCATGCATGTTTTGACTAAGGCATTGATCATTCATGTCATATTGAGCTTATTGTCTTTGTATATGATAACATTCAAACATACTTACCTTGTAGAAATATGGACGATCATTAGTAACATATTAACCAAACGAAGAGTCGGGGTTGAATAACACATAGAACAATGTGAGGGCGACTGAAATGACCAAGGACTACAAGATACTAGTTTCAATGCAACAAGAAAAAACAATAATTATCAATAAAGGGGGAGGGTAAGCTACAAACTACAGCTAAGGAACTGGGGCAAGGATTTGTCATGAAAGGGAGCAAATGATATGGGGAAATGGGAAATCAATTACAATCTGAATGATCCATTACACATAGAATCATATAACTCTTATGGGTAGGCTAGGTTGCTTCTAGCTACTATTTCTGATAAGAAAATAATAGTGTATCACATGAATTGGTAAAGTTTCATGCACCAAATCACTATAGGAACACACCAGGCCCTAAGCAATTGATAAGCAAACCTCCTAATACCTTAGTCATTAAATCCTATATTAGGCATTCAACCACATAAACCCATAACTATCACACAAACCTTTCACTTCAATTACACATTCTCATGAAATAACTGAAGATCTAAGCTAGATTCAAGTTTGCAACCTTAAATCATAAATTAAACATGAAGGTAAGAATGAACCATAAATCAATTAAGCTCAATTGAAGAAATTTAAGGAGAAATCATCTTAATTTTCAAGAATATAATAAACTACGTGTAAAAACAAGAGTTTTAGTTAATACCCATAAAAAAATTCAAATCCAAAACTCAGTACATCTACAATTTATGACATTCAAAGCATGGAAAGAAAGAGTGAGTGAAGAATTTTTAAAATAGAAACTCACACTCTTCAATCCTCTCAAGAAATTGTTGAAAACTTGCCTTCAATCCTCACCCAAATCTAAATCCTATTCTAAGGTGTGTTCTTCTCTCAAAATTGTATGAACAATCTTCAGTTCTGTCTGGTGATGATAAATTGTGGGCTAAGAGTGTGTGTATATTCAATTTGGGAACAAAATGATGAATTCCAAAAATTTCCCAAACATCATTCACAATAACACTTTGCATTTATAGAGTGTTGACTGAGTTTGTGGAGGTCAAAATATTTTAGATATCTGCATTAGCGCCTTAGCTATCCACATTTATGAATAGTATTGAGCTTCACCTCCGCCCACACACCACTACTGGGCGCGTTCGTGTCTCTCAATGATCTAATGGTTTGCGTTCACGGAGAACAAAGTATGTCAGGTACACTTTTCTTCATTTTTAGTTCCTTTTTGCTCTATATCAGTTCCATACTCCATCATTTCCAACAAATCTCCATACAAAGCATAAGTACCTGAAATATACACCATTCAAAGCATAATTAGCCTCAATTTATTAAATTAACAACATAACATCATAAGAAAAAGAGACATAAATGATTGTAAATGTATCACTTATCAACACCCCCAACTTAAGACTTTGCTTGTCCTCAAGAAAACAAAAACCGAACACAAGACGTTTTTAAATGAAGCACAAATCAATCCCAATTCGCATTCACCAACTAAACTATGACAATGGTTCGTACCAATAATTAGCACAGGCAATTGCTTTTCTATTAAGCAACTCCCTCATTTTCAAAAGCACTTTTTCAAGTCGTAATCAAGCTTTAAGAATGATCAAGAAACAACACAAATTCTTAAGAAATGACTCAAGATTCTAGTAAACAAAACAATTCCACTTGACTCAACCGTGAAAAGTTTCAATTTCACCAATCCATTTCAATTTGCATGGCCTCACAAAAAGAAAGTAAGTCCCAAAACATACACAATTATATACACTAAACAAGGGACAAGGACTAAAACACTCACACTCAACAAAGAACATCTCATGCACACAAATGTCACACCATAAACTTGCCCATATTTTAAATCAACGTTGACTCAACTTTATTCGGTTAAAAATATCAAAGGGCTTTATCAAGCTTGTAATGTAGTTTTTGGGGTAGGGTAGGATACAATTAGAATAATAGTGACTAACCCTTCTTAAACTCTACACACAACATCCATGTTTTTCAACTTTTCCACTCTTTTATTCAAATTTAACACCAATGCATATTTCAATTCTTCTTTTCAAACTTTGATGTACCACTTTTTACCATGTTCAATTTTTTGGAGGAATCAATTCATTCAAGAACTTTTCTTCTTTTTCTTTAATTTTTGAAAGAACTATTTTCTTTTCTTTTGTTTCCTCCATTCATGGCTCTTTTTCTTTTCTTTTCTTAACAAGCTCTCAAGTGGTAGACATCCTTTCTCATCTTCCTACATCACCCTCAACTTAGGCTTAAAGCCTCACGTATACCAAAAAAACTCAAGTTTAAGGAGGGACAAGGGTTCAAAAGAGGGTTATCTTTCAAAAAGGGTTAAGGTTTGTAATTTAAGTTATCAACAAAAAGGTTTAGGATCAAAAGGGGACACTAGGGATATAATCATTGCAAAAGCGGGCTATTTAGGCTAAGTGGACTCAAAATAAACCAAAGAATTTCTAAGGTCATTTTTCCAATCAAAACCCATCAAGATCAACATTTCAAGACCAATTGGGAAAGTTCTAGATGACACTAGTGAACACAAGGAATAAAATAAAACACTCACCACACATGACATACAAATTAATCTGAAAATTCTCAATTTAAATCTCTAGTTAAATACAAGTGACTCATTTATCAAGTATCCATCTAGCAAGTAAAAGTCACAAAAAGAATCAAAGTGTTGTCCCAAAATCATTAAATTTTCAAAAATAGGAGGGGTATGCTTCATCACACTATTCACAAATCTTGACTAAATCTACTAGCACCAAACAAGTCACAATCCACCATTCAAGCACTAACAAGGTCAACAACTACTTAGACTTCATCGAAGACAATAATCAACACACACACTCACAACCAATTGATGATTTTCCCTTAATAATGTCATCACTCAATCCATTATTGAGAATTTCCAATCACACACACCTACTATGGCAAGAAAAAATAAAATAACTAAAATAAAAAAGCTACTAAATCTAACTAAACAACTAATCCAATCATAATATCTACAAGCCCGTCAAGGCCACACTATAATCAAAATAGTCAAATCCCAACAAGGGCATATCAATATCAAAACAAACACCTCAAGAATAATCAAATATAGACAAACTTAGAATATACAAATCAATAATCCAAGAATCAAAATTAAAATATACAATCAAATTATCCTAGGAGCACTCCCAACTAAAAATGGCACCATGTCTTTACAATACAATCACAAAACAAAAGAGAATACGGGGGACTCATGAAATCATCACTCTGCACTAGATCCAGAAGAGAAGGCTAATTAATCATCAGCATTGTAAGAGCTAGACACACATAACTGCCTCAACTTCCTTATTATCTTTTTTAGGAGCTTATTTTTCTTCTTTTCATGATCCCTGAACTTTCTCTAATGCTACTCTAACTTCTCCTGTCTATGACTCATACACTCGAACCAATCACTCATTGCCTTCTAAGAAGCTATAACCAAAGCAAGTGTCAGCTGATCATCTGTAGGAGCTCTTGGTGGGCTAGTAAGAAGGTCTGCAATAAGTTGTCAAATCTAAGCATCCATTCTATGGATCTGGGAGGATAGATATATCATGGTAGGAAGACCAAACTAAAGTGGTATTGTGGAATTAGAAGGCCATGCAACACCTGTGGATGAACCTTCTGCCTCTAAACCTAGCTCAATAAACTGGCCAAAATAGGGATCTAAAATATTAATCTTCTTCTTCTTCTGTCCTCCTAGGATACCTCTCTTCTTTAGTGGGTGAATTCCTTTGGATGGAATCTTCTCCTCATCAATCAATCGGGCAACTATTTCTATGTCGTAACATAGCCTAATAATAAAAGAGGGGTATACCAAACTCTTGGCCCTCCCTTGGGACACCTCAGCTATCTGGTCCATAATCATCTGCCCAATATTAACCTATAGTCTATCCATGTGCACATCTGTGACAAGAGCACGATCTAGAGTTACCTCAGTGTCATGTGTAGAGGGGATGAGTTAGGCATATATGATCAACAGTCAAGACTTGGCCTCATCCGTGAACTCGTGTGAGGTAACTCTTTTATGTGTAGTGAACCACTTCTAAAATATCTCTATGTATACCTGGTTATCTGCATCTAGTATCCCATAAATAACATTAACAGTCGCCAAGCTAAAATCAACCTATACTCCCAGGACCGTGGTGACTATCGCTCCCCCAAAGTTGATCTCCAAATCATTGGCATAAAACTCAGCTACAATGGTGTGGTTTGCTCCATTTGGTTCATCCACAAAGCACATCCAACCAGAAATTTGAAGCTAGCCAAAGAAATCTGGCATCTTCTCCGTGACTTTTCCAAGCAAATCTCTCTCTCTTTGATAACCATCCAGCCCAAGTACTCACCGTATTTTTTGGCGCACCTAGCTGATAGGAACCTACTATTATCCAAATACTCCTCTTCCCCCACCTCTAGAAGGATTTTTATATCACAAAGTGTGTGTTCAAGATCCATACTTTCACCAAACGAACCTACAAATAAAACCAACATGTTAAAGGGTAATAAATATATTAAAATAATATATTTGGAAGTATTTAGGCCAAAGAAATTAATGGTAAAAGATTTAGCTTAAATAGCACAAAGTTGCAATTTTTGGAGCAGTAATGAAACGACCCAAAAAGTTCCTAAAAATGTGCTTCGGAAGTTACCGGAAATTTGTTTTAGCTATATCTAAAAATTCA
>JBCEWC010003162.1:0-31308 GCA_038996855.1 Solanum aculeatissimum
TCAGGAATATAAATATTTACCTAAGCATAATTATAAAAAAGTATACCTGTGTTTGTAGATTATTGCTAGATGATTCTAGTATTTGCTCCATTTCTTTTTTAAAAGGTTATATATTTATTGATATTGAGGATTTTTTACAAAGTAGTATCTTGAGAGAAAGTTTTTTTTCGATGCCTTTCTCTTCTTACTACTTACATCTATATATAGTAAATTTACACAACCTTTTGGCTTTTACAGATAACACTAATACTATATCCTAGCCATTATTTTTGACTTTTTGGCTTACTACTTTTATTACAAACTACAACTATTGGCCATAGCCTCTTTTTATGACTTTTGTGGCTATGACATTATTACTACTTACACTTATGACCTACTTTTTATTTCAAAAAGTCTTCCTTTTTTAAACATTGTGACAAATCAAAGGATGTCACATAAAATAGGACGGAGGAAGTAATAATTTTTCTATTTCAGATTATGACACCATTTTGTTTTAGTCAGTTTCAAGAAAAATGATAAATATACTATCAACACTTTATCCATGTTGGATCCTGCTTATTTGGCAAAAGATCAATTAAAATGTACTCTATATTTTAAAATTAAAATTTAGATATTTAAAAATTATATACCGATAATCAAATACTATGATTTACAATTCTTCTTATTGTCAATAAGAACAAAAAATATATTTTAAAATATTGATCAAAGTTCACCTAATTTTGAGAAGCAAAAAGCTTCATGTGAATTAAGAAAGATAGTTACTACTCCTTCCATTTCACTTTAGTTGTCATAATAAGATTTAATATAATTTTAAGAAAAAATTAATTAAAACTGTAGTTTGACAAGTGTATCCCTTATTAGACTTTAACTTTTATTGATTTATGTGTCTAAGTGTATCCCTTATTAGACTTTAACTTTTATCGATTTGTGTCTATTAATTCTAAAATGATTAGTGCTAAAGAGCAAAATTAGAAAATAAAATTAATTCTCACTAAATTATTTAAATTAGCAACTATTTTAAACCAAATATTTTTAATAAACATGAGAGCTAAAAAGTAAACAAGAAAATATTTTTAAAATAGAACTACTAATATATATTTGTTAATACAACTACAACTATATGTTTCTTAGTACATCTACAAAATTCAATACTATGAAATATAGAGATTGCTGGACTATATTGGAAGCTTCCCTTTGTTTACTGTTTCCTCGTCATGTTTTTTTGGCTTGCCTCCATGACGACATATTCATCATCTTTATCATTATCATTTTCCTCATGTTCTTCTTCTTGATCAGCAACAAGATTCAACCTCAATCGTCCATCGCGACGTGAACTTAAGAGGATATGTGATGGATCAATTTTCACTTCATTAAGCTCTAACCTTCCATATTTTCTAATTGGTTATAGGGAGAAAACAGGTTTTCCATCTTTGCTTAACGACGATAATGGTGGTGGAAATGAGATACATCTCTTTTCTTTTTTCTCAACAATTGTTTTGTCACAACTAGGCAAAGAGGTGGATGACTCAACAACATCATTTGGATTTTCAATATTCTGATTATCATTATCATCTACTGTTCTCTCATCAAAGCTCTCTAACCCTAGACTCTCAGTACAAGACATTATATACGCAAAATCCTCTCCAAGTGTGCAAAAGAGCTAGTTATGTACGTATAGTACTTGGATCCGTTTTAATTTGTTTGATTTTGATTAGATATAAAATTTAATTTTATCTTTTTGTAGTGTAAAACCTATACATGAGAAGTTAAAATTAAATTTTTTTACCAAAAACAAGTTATCTTTAAAAATAAAAATAAAAGTAAAACAAATGAAAGAAGTATTCGCTAATTTCATGGGCATATCGTACATGATCTTTTATAACCGTATATTTTTAAAAATAAAAATTATTTTTAAAATATTCAAACAATATTTTAGGGAAAGCCAAAAAAAGAAAGAATCAAGACAGTTCAATAAATCAAATCAACAGAATTTAGTCATGAAATTAGTGTAAGGAAATATAAAGTAACAGCGTAGCGGAATAGTAGATCGATATATCTTCGATCATTGTTAGCGATGTAGGCCGAGTCGTCGTCATTTATTTTTCACCTTCCGATAAGTCTTCTAAACACTCAAACCTGATTCAAGATGGTGTGAAATTTAGAAGAAACTTTGTGCTTAGGGACCTTTAACCAAATATGTCCTTATTTATAATTGTTCTACCATAAAAAACAATAGTTGGAAGTTAGTGGTTACCATTAGTGGGAAGTTAGTTGGAGTAGTTGAAGAGTAGTGGAGTAGTTGAGAAGTAGTGGATGTAGTTGTAGGTAGTAAGTTATAACTTCCATGGGGTAGTGGATGTAGTTGTAGTTGCAATTTCCATGGAAGTTACAAACTACATCCATGGAGGTTATGGAAGTGATGACCACATCTATGGAATGTTGTGGCCATATCCATGGAAGTTATGACCAACATTCTGACATTCTCCCACTTAGTCTATTACTCTAATCCCATAAGTAAAACATAATACATGAATCATGGTGACAATTCCTCTACAAGCGAGTGGTATCTTCCATGTATCACAATATACTACGCTTCTAAACTTTAGCCCATATAAATTAATGAATAAACTCAATATTTATTCTAGGTCCATATTTTAGTGATATTTCTGGAAATAAAACTGAATGTGCACACATTTAATAAAAATTATCATATAAAATAGTTTCATGAATATTCATAGATACAATAAAATGTTACATAGTGGGACTAAGTTCCATTGTGATTACATGATCCTTAAATTTATATGTGACATGCTTTTAGTTAAAGGATCTGCTAACATTGCTTCAGCACTAACGTGTTCAATAACCAGTTTCTTATCTTTATCATTTTCTCTTATGGCTAGATATTTGATGTCGATATGCTTGCTTCGACTACCACTTTTGTTATTCTTAACCATAAAGACAACAACTGAATTGTCACAATATAATTTCAATGGCTTAGCTATAGAGTTGACAATTCTTAGCCCAAATGAAACTCTTTAACCATACACCATGTGAGGTAACCTTAAAACAAGAAACAAACTCAGCTTTCAAAGTGGAAGTAGTAACCAGAGTCTGTCTGGCACTTCTCCAAGATATAGCTCTATCGGCTAACATAAAAATGTATCCTACAATTGATTTTCGTAAATCAACAGAGCAAACAAAGTCTGAATCGGAGTAACTAATGACTTTCAAGTCATTTGATCATTTGTACATAGAAAAGTAGTGTTTTGTCCCTTAAAGATATCTTAAGACTTTTTTTGCATCTTTTCAATGGTCAAGACCTAAATTACTCTGATATCTTCCTAACATTCCAACAACAAATGCTATGCCAGATCTTGTACAAATCTGAGCATATATCAAGCTTCCAATAATAGAAGCATATGAAATGTCCTTCATTTGCTTTCTCTCAAGATCATTATTCGGGCACTTATTCAAATTGAACCTATCACCCTTCACAATAGGAGTTACACTTGGTAAATAATCTTCCATTTGAAACCTTACCAAAATTTTATTAATATAGCATTCTTGAGATAGACCTAAGATATCTCGATGTCTATCTCGATGAATCTCAATACCAATAACATAAGATGCATCACTTATATCTTTCATATAAAAAATTTAAGAGGCTCCTCGGATTCCTATTGTTCAGCATGCTCATACTTAAGAGGTTGATTTCAGAGGAGCTATCACTATGCTCAATCAGCTTGTGGCTGCTCAAAGTGGTAATCGGAGTTTACAGGATCCTAGCTCTATCTCCCAAGAGCCAACTGCTATGACAAGACTTAGGAATTTTTTTAGGATGAATCCACCAGTCTTCACAGGGTCTAAGGTTGAAGAAGACCTCCAAAATTTTGTTGATGAAATGTGGAAAGTGTTGAAAGTCATGTATGCGATTGAGATTGAGGTAGTTGAACTTGCTTCCTATCAACTTAAGAATGTAAAATATGTCTAGTATAATCAATGGGAGGAGGGTCGAGGTGAGGATGTTGAGC
Organism: Solanum aculeatissimum; assembly: GCA_038996855.1. NCBI lineage: Eukaryota > Viridiplantae > Streptophyta > Magnoliopsida > Solanales > Solanaceae > Solanum > Solanum aculeatissimum. The sequence continues at coordinate 4,032 of JBCEWC010003162.1, forward strand.
CTACCTTATGGGATAAATTCGAGAATGCCTTTCTTGATCACTTATTTCCCCGAGAGTTGAGGGAGGCGAAGATTGAGGAGTTTGTTAACTTGAAACAAGAGCGGTTAACTGTCAAAGAATATGATCTCAAGTTCATTCAACTATCTAGGTATGCTCCAGAGATGGTTCCTGACATGAGATCTAAAATGAGAAAGTTCATATTCGGCTTTGGCAAGCATGTGAAGTAGGAGTGTAAAGCAATGTTATTGATTCCATAAATGGACATCTCTAGACTTATGGTATATGCGCAACAACTTGAGGAGGATAGTAATATTGCAACAGATAGTAGATCAATATATGTTCAACCATTATTAGCGATGTAGGAAGAATCATTGTAATTTATTTTTCACCTTTCAATCAGTCTTCTAAGCACTAAAACTCATTCAAGATGGTGTGAATTTTAGAAGAAGATTTGTGCTTAGGGACCTTTAACCAGATATGTACTTATTTATAACTGTTCTACCATCAACAACAGTAGTTGGAAGTTAGTGGTTACCATTAGTGGAAAGTTAGTGAGAGTAGTTGAGAAGAAGTCGATGTAATTTTAGGTAGTAAGTTGTAACTTCCATGGATAGTGGATGTAGTTGAAGTTGCAACTTCCATGGAAGTTAAAGACCACATCAATGGAGATTAATAGAAGTTACGACCACATCCATGGAAGTTATGACCAACATTCCAACATTCTCCCACTTGGTCTATTACTCTAATCCCATAAGTGAAACGTAATACATGAATCATGGTGATAATTCCTCTAAAGGTGAGTGGTATCTTCCATGTATTACAATATACTTTACTTTTAAGCTTTAGCCCATATAAATTAATGAATAAACTAAATATTTATTCTAGTCCATATTTTAGTGATAATTCTAAAATAAAATTGAATGTGCACACATTTAACAAGAATTATCATATAAAATAAAGTTTCATGAATATTCATAGTTACAATGAAATGTTACATAGTGGGAATAAGTCCCATTATGACTACATGATCCTTAAATTTATACGGTGGCATGCTTATAGTTAAAGGATATGCTAATATTGCTTCAGTGCTAACGTGTTCAATAACCACTTTCTTATCTTTAATACATTCTCTTATGGATAGATATTTAATGTCGATATGCTTTATTTGGCTACCACTTTTCTTATTCTTAGCCATAAAGACAACAATTGAATTGTCACAATATAATTTTAATGGCTTAGCTATAGAGTCGACAATTCTAAGCCCAAATAAAACTTATTAACCCTACACCATGTTAGGTATCCTTAAAACAAGAAACAAACTCAACCTCCATAGTGGAAGTAGTAACCAGAGTCTATCTGGAACTTCTCCAAGATATAGCTCCACGGGCTAGCATACAAATGTATTCTAAAGTTGATTTTCGTGAATCAATACAACCAACAAAGTCTGAATCAGAGTAGCTAATGACTTTCAAGTCATTTGATCATTTGTACATAAGCAAGTAGTCTTTTATCCCATTATGATATCTTAAGACTTTCTTTGCATCTTTTCAATGGTCAAGACCTTGATTACTCTGATATCTTCCTAACATTCCAACAACAAATGCTATGTCAGGTCTTGTACATACGTGAGCATATATCAAGCTTCCAACAATAGAAGCATATGAAATGTCCTTCATTTGTTTTCTCTCAAGATCATTCTTTGGGAACTGATTCAAATTAAGCCTATCACCCTTCATAATAAGAGCTACACTTGGTGAACAATCTTTCATTAGAAACCTTACCAAAAATTTATTGATTGAGAGTAAATAACAACTCAAACTCAATAACTACATCGCCAACATAGGAGAGGATTGAATCATAACTACTCCTCAGACTCCTATTGCTCAGCTTGCTCATACTTCAAAGGTTGATTTTAGAGAAGCTATCACTATGCTCAACTAGCTTGTGGCCGCCCAGAGTGATAATCAGAGTTCACAGGTTCCTAGCTCCAACTCCCAAGTTCTAACTGCTATGACAAGGCTTAGGGATTTTTTAAGGATGAACCCACCAGTGTTCATAAGGTCTAAGGTTGAGGAATACCTCCAAAATTTTATTGATGAAATATGGAAAGTGTGTGAAATCCGTACATGTGACTGAGACTGGGGAGTTGAATTTGCTTCCTATCAACTTAAGGATGTGGCAAATGTTTAGTACAACTAATGGGAGGAGGGTTGAGGTGAGGATGTTGAGCCTGCCTTATGGGATAAATTTGAGAATGCCTTTGTTGATCATTTCTTTCCTCGAGAATTAAGGGAGGCAAAGATTGAGGAGTTTGTGAACTTGAAATAGGAGGGGTTAACTGTCAAAGAATATGGCCTCAAATTTATTCAGCTATCCAGGCATGCTCTAAAAATGGTCCCTGACATGAGATTTAGAATGAGGAAGTTCATATCTTGCTTGGGCAAGCATGTGAAGGAGTGTATATCAATGTTATTAATTCCAGACATTGACATCTCTAGACTTATGGTCTATGCGCAACAATTTGAGGAGGTATAAGAAGAGGGATAGGGAGGAGAAAATGAGTAAAAGGGCCAAACTAGTAGGGCACGAGCCTAGTTAGCATAAGCAGAGTAAGGGGACAAATCTTATTTTTAGAAGAGGTCTAGAGTTATGCACCATCCTCAGCCAGTGCACCAACTCTGAGTATCAGGTATGATAAGAAGTCACAAGGTCATCAAAATTTTATAACTCAAGGTTCTCAGTCCCAAGTTAGTGTGACTCAGGGTTCAAGAGGGAAACCACCCTGTGGTAAGTGTGGAAAACTCCACTTGGGTGAGTATCGTAAGGGTATAAATGCTTGCTAAAGGTGCGGACAGACTATTCACTTCCAGAATGAATGCCACATGAGAAGGCAGGGTGATGAGGTAGCAAGGTTCAGTATTCTTCAGCACCACCACCATCTAGTGGTAATAAAAAAGGTGTTACTGCAGGTACGGGTGGGGGTACAAACCACTTGTATGCCATGTCTAATTGCCAGGACCAGGAGAGTTATCCATATATTATCATGGGTATGCTTCAAGTCTTTTCCCATGATTTGTATGCCTTGCTTGACCCAGGTGCCACTTTACCATTTGTATCTCCATATGTAGCTAGTAAGTTTTAGATCTTTCCTGAATGTCTTCTTGAGCCCTTTAGTGTTTCTACTCCTGCTGGTGAATCCATTCTAGCTAAAAGGTTATATAGAGATTGTAAGGTGTCTATCTATCATAGAGATATTTTGGAAGACATAGTTGAGTTAGAGATGATTGAGTTTGATGTGTTTCTTATCATGGACTAGGTACACACTTGTTATGCCTCTGTCAATTGTAGAACCCAGATGGTCAAATTTCAGTTTCTGAATGAGCCTGTTATAGAGTGTAGGGTAGTTCTGCAGTGCCTAATGGTAAGTTTATTTCCTATCTTAGGGCCAAAAGTTAATCTCTAAAGGATGTATCTATCACCTTGTGTGAGTTAAAGCTAATGATGTAGAGTCTCTACCCTTTGAATCAGTTCTAATTGTGAATGAGTTTCTTAAGGTTTTTTATGATGATTTGCCCAGAGTCTCTCCTGATAGGGAGATTGATTTTAGGATAGATTTCCTCCCTAATACGCAACCTCTCTACTCTGCCATATAGAATGGCTTCCATCAAGATGAAAGAACTGAAAAAGCAGTTGAAAGATCTCTTCGATAAAAGATTTATTAGGTCAAGTTTCTCTTCGTGGGGCGCTCATGTCCTATTTGTGCGAAAGAAAGATGGTTTCCTCAGAATATGTATAGATTATTACCAGTTGAATAAGGTGAGCATTCAAAACAAATATCCTCTTCCAAGGATCGATGACTTATTTGACCAAATTCAGGGTGTCACTCTTTTCTCCAAGATAGACCTCAGATCAGGCTATCATCAGTTGAAAGTGAGAGAATATGACACCCCGAAGATGGCTTTTCAAACCCGATATGGTCTCTTTGAGTTTCTGGTAATATTCTTTGGATTGACAAATGCTCCTGCCGCTTTCATGGACTTGATGAACAGAATGTTGAAATAGTACCTTGATATGTTTGTAATTGTATTTATTGATGACATGTTGGTGTACTCTAGAGATGAGAAATAGAATGTCGATCACCTTCAAATTGTTCTTCAAACTCTCAAGGATAGGGAGTTGTATGCCCAAATTTTCAAAATGTGAGTTTTGGCTTAAATATATGTCAGTTTTAGGCCATATTATCTTTGGTGATGGTATTCAAGTGGATATGCAGAAGATTAATGCAGTTAAGAACTAGCCTAGACCTATCTCTCTAACTGACATAAGAAGTTTTCTAGGTTTGACGTGCTACTACAGCAAATTTGTTGAGGGATTCTCTTCTATATCCTCTCCATTGACTAAGCTAACTTAGAAGAAAGCTAAGTTTCAGTGGTCCGACGAGTGTGAGAAAAGTTTTTCAGGAGTTGAAAATCAAATTGACGACTACACCAGTGTTGACTACCTAAGGGGACTGATAATTTTGTGATCTATTGTGATACTTCTAGAGTGGGATTGCGATGTGTTCTGATATAGAGAGGTAATTTCATAGCTTATGCTTTCAAACAACTTAAGAACCACAAAAGGAACTATCCAACTTATGATTAGAATTAGTTGTGGTGGTGTTTGCACTCAAGATTTGGTGCCACTACTTATATGGAGCAGATGTCGATGTATTTATAGACCATAAGAGCTAGCAATATGTCTTCACCCAGAAATCTCTTAACTTGAGACAGATGAGATAGCTTGCGTTGCTCAAGGACTATGACATGAGCATCCTCTACCACCCTGGTAAAGCTAATGTGGTTGTTGATGCTCTTAACAGGTTGTCTATGGGGAGCACCACTCATGTGAAAGAAAAGAAGAAAGAGTTAGCTAAATAGATGCATAGACTGACGCGATTGGGAGTTCAACTAGATGAATCTTGTAAAGATGGAATACTTGTGCATAATGGGTTTGCATCATCTCTTGTAATGGAGGTAAAGGAGGAACATGATCAAGATCCCATCTTACTCCAATTGAAGGAAGATGTGTATAAGCAAAAATTGATGACTTTCATCAAAGGGGGAGATGGGGTATTGAGATACCAAAGTAGATTGTATGTTCCAAATGTTGATGGTATTCGAGAAAGAATCATGGCAGGAGCCCATAAATCTAGATATTTATCCATCTAGGGTCTACCAAAATGTACCGTGACTTGAGAAAGGTTTATTGGTGGAGTGGGATGAAAAGAGACATTGCAAATTTTGTTTCTAAGTGCCCAAACCGCCAACACGTAAAATTTGAGCACCAAAGGCCATGTGGAGTAGCCCAAAGATTTGAAATTCTAGAATGAAAGTGGGAGATTATCAATGTGGACTTCATCATAATCTTACCAAGGTCTCATAGACAATATGATTTGATATGGGTGATTATTGATAGGATGACTAAATCAACCCACTTTTTGGTGGTAAAGACTACTAATACGACAGAGGACTATACCCGATTATATATCTGAGAGATTGTTAGATTACATGGAGTTCCTTTTTCCATCATATCATACAATGGAGTTCAATTCACTTCCCAATTCTAGAGGTACTTTAAAAAAGGCCTAGGTTCAAAGATGAACCTTATTACTGTTTTCCACCCTTAGAATGATGGTCAAACAGATCGTACAATACAGATCTTGGAGGATATGTAAAGATCATGTATCATCAACTTCAAAGGTAACTAAGATGATCATTTACCCCTTTTTAAGTTTGCCTTTCATTTACGCATCCAAATGGCTCCTTATGAGGCCCTCTATGGAAGGAGATATAGATCACCGATTGGATGGTTTGAGGTAGGTGAAGCAGGGTTGATTGAGATAGACTTGATACACCAAGCTATGTAAAAGGTAAATATCATCCAAGAGAGATTGAGAATGGCATAGATTCATCAAAAGTCCTACACTAATGTTAGGAGAAGGGACCTAGAGTTCAAAGTGAACGATTGGATATACTTGAAAATGTCACCTATGAAGGGTGTGATGAGATTTGGGAAGAAGGGAAAGTTGAGTCGTCAATACATTGGTCCCTACCAAATTTTGAAGAGAGTGGGAAACATAGCTTTTGAGTAGGAGCTTCCATAAGAGCTAGTGGTCATCCATCAAGCCTTTCATATTTCTATGTTTAAGAAGTGTTTGGGAGATCTGTCCTGGGTTATGCCTATTGAAAGCATTGGAGTGAAGGATAATTTGAGTTATGAAGAGATTCTAGTCTAAATTATTGATCGTCAAGTTCACAAGTTGAGAACTAAAGAGGTTGCGTCTATAAAAGTATTGTGGAGAAGCCAACCCGTTGAAGAGGCCACATGAGAAGCTGAAGAGGATATGAAGGTTTGACACCCTTACCTTTTGGTGCCTCCTAATAATGGAATTAATGGTAATGATTCATTTCTATTCTCTGAGTTACTTCCCCATTAGTGAGTTGAGTTCTTATCTCTTAGTTGATGCTCCTCTTAAGTCTATGAGTATTTGAGTATGTAAGTCTTTGATTGTATTCAAGCCTAATGACGATGTTGGAGATAATCTTCCAATTCCAAATCTCGAGTTAAAGTTGATTTCTGGAGTATGAGTATTCGAGTATCAGAGTATTTGAGTTCTTGATGGTATTCATACTTGATAGGTCTCCTAGTTAATCACCATTCAAGAATGAATAATTCCAAGGGGGAGATATTGTAACACCCTACAACTCTATTCTTAGGATTGAATTTTTTTTGTCATAAATACATAAGCTTGAAATTAGTGATGCCTTACATGTACCTATGTTTTAAGACTAATTATTATATATGGGAAGTATATTAGAACTGAATTAGAGTCATGAGAGACCTCTAGTACTTAGTTGAGTTCACAACTTTCCTATCAATTAAGTTTTTCGCATTAGATTATACAAGAGTCAACTTTAAATTACCAGTGGCCTATGACCTATCAAATTAAAGATCTTTGAATTATCTTTCCAACTCCATCAATCTCTCCTTATTTGGAGTTCAAAGAAAAAGGTTATGACTATTTTACTATAGATTGTCAGAGTAGAGCGATTCTACGACCCTGACTTACGGGTCATGGATTGAGATATGACACGTACTATCAACTCATGCATTAACTTCTGCAAGTTCATTTTTGAGTCCCAAATCTTACGAACCTAACTACAGGTCATAGATACTTCTACGAGTCATAGTTTGGGCTCATAGAATGGATCTCGTGACCCAAAAATTCACTTAAAATTTTATGAATGGGTTTCTAGGTTCGTAGAAGTTTCTACGGGCTGTAGATTGACCCATAGACGATCAGAGCAACATTTTCAAAAAGCTTATTTTTGTATTTTTCTACCTTTTCAAAGCCTAAACTTGAAAAGTTTACACTTAATTAAGTCCCTAAACATAACTATTCAACCTTTTTAAGCTAAAACACGTTCTCAGACTTAGAACAAGGTTTCAAAGGGATAAAAAGGCTAGAGTTTTAAGAAAATCTTGTGAGTTCCTCTAATCTATTTCAGAATTCAAATCTTCCAAGTATGTAAGGCTAACTAAAACATGGATTACGTTCTTCCATGTGTCCAACAGATAAGATGTATTAAATTATGAATGATTTGAGTTTCCATGAATATTTTTCTATGACGTTTTCTTAAATTTTGGTATACTTCTACATAGCTTTGAATGAATGATAGTTTTTATGAATTATACACTTTTAAAAGATGATTATATTTTTACGTGAACCCTAGTTTGAATTCTGAAATTTATTATTTATTGCACTTGAATAAGTATACATGAGCATGTTTTGAGCTTGAAAAGCCTATAAAAATTATAAATATTTTAACTCTATTTTGTACATGAATATCTTGTGTTTGACTGATGGATGATATAGAGTCTTAATGAGTCATGCATTATGTTCCTAACAAAAGAGTTGATAGTCGATGTGATGAATTGAGTTTGAGGAGTGTCTAATGAGACCAATTAAATGAGTTAACCAAAGAGATTGAATTGTGGTCTTATGAGCTTATTGAGCCTTGGGAGGAGTATTGACCACCAAATTAAGTGAGAGTAAATAACAACTCAAACTTAATAACTATGTAGCTAGTGTAGGAGAGGATTGAACCATAAAATAAGATGTTTCCCTATTGTCCCAAAAGAGGACTTAATGTTATTTGATTGTGGATCCACTGATGGGATGTCTTTTTCCCTGACAAGGTATTAGATGGATGTGACCACAACTGATGTGCCACCAAAATATGATACTTTTAATGCTTTAAACTTAGAATTTTGTGTTTTCTCTAGGTGATGATAGTAGATTTGATGAGTTTTTATGTTGATTTTACAGGATTACAGAATTTGGGAGATTTTTGTGAAGATTACAAATTTTAGCAATTTTTTTGGTAAAGTACGAGACCACCTATGGGTCGTGGTTTGATCCACGAGCCATGGGTGGAGGTTCGTGGTCCGAATCAAGAGTTGGGCAGATTTTCTAAAGTAAGAGCGATGACTAACAGGATAGGTCATGATTCATTCCACGAACTGTAGACTTGTTCGTGGAAAAAAGGTCAAAGTTTCTGAAAGTTAACTGGACAAAGAAGTTTATAGCCCATAGTCCAAACTACGATCCATAGAAAGAGTCTCGTACATGGAGTTCAGAATTCAAAGAAGCAGTCTATGAAATCCTATCCACGAGCCGTTAATTGAGTTACGGGCCATACATTGGCTCGTGGATGATCCCTAATTCATTTTTCTAATCAGTTTAGGATTTGGTTTTCTAAGCTTATTAATAGGGTTTTTAGTTATTTTTGGACATGTAGGCTATCAAAGAACATATTGTTACTTTTTTTGAGTAGTTACTGAAGACTTTGAGTTGATACTATTTGTGCTTATCTTTAGATCTTGCTATTGCTATTTATGTGAAGATTTTAGATTTTACGTTCAATTTATCATTGTGAGTGTTTTATTATGCAAACATGTAACATGATTTCTCCATCTACAATGAACATGAGTAGCTAAATTCACAACTAGGGTTGTGGGAACCATGAAGAACTAAACAAGTTAAAAAACCAAATAACTTGTAATCCTTGGAAAGTGTGCATGCATGTATTATTTATCTTTATTTTGATTGCTTTTTAACAGTTGCAAATATTAGAACTCACCTTATTCTTACTTGCCGGCGCAAAGGGGTAATAAATGGGATAAGGGATAAATAACAAGATTCAATGTGAGTACTCTCGTCTAATCAACTTGAACATCCCAAGGAATGATTGTACTGGGACTAAGGTAAGGGTTAATAATGCAACACCTATAGACAACCCAAGTTACGTGGTGCTAGTTGATGGCCTAAGGAATTAGGTGAACATAACTTACCAGTTCTACATGTTACACACTAGAAAGGTTACAACTATTAGGTTACAATACGTTAGGAAGTCATGGAGAACACAATACCCTAGATACTTCTCTTACTGAATCAGTACTACTTGCATTCTAATTGTTCTTAATATTGGTTTAGATAATTGTTTTTCATACCAAACCCCCTCCCCTCGTGAATAAGTAGATTGATTTTTCAAAACTACTTTAATTACTCCAAATCTAAACCATATTTCTCATGGGATTAATCCTAACAATTTTTAGGTTCTATATTTGAATCAACGATCGCTTATACCTTAAGAGGAGGTGTAATTTGGGTGTGATCAATGACATATCTTCATTATATCATCATCATCTCATAGGTCTAACAACCCCCAGTTTAGGAGCCTGAGAGTGCAAAACAGTTGGCCTGAAAATGACTTGGAATCATTCTACGAGGGTGACTCACAACCCGTAGGTTTATCTCTTAAACATGAACTTCAGGAAAGAAAAAACGTTTTCAAGTGTGGGGTAACCCATGGACCCTGTGATGGATAGTAAGAAGGACAACATTCCATAAATATTATCGTAGATAGAACTATCATACATGAAGAAAATTTGAAATTTCTGGAAAGTGGTCTATGAGTTATTTCATGGCCCGTGAACGAATGTACGACTCGTAGAATCCCTTCATGGATAGGGTCTAAGAAAATGAGAAAAGTTGGCTAAGTGTGGAAGGACTCTATGAGTCCAACCATGAATCGTAGATCAGATGACGACCCGTAAGATGGTTTGCTACTTATGATTCTAAGTGTCATAATTTGACTAAAGTTATTTTTTAAAGATTTTTGTGGGATGACCTAGTACCGAATGTGACATTGAGGTGGGGTTCAGTAAGGGAACCTTAGTAGAAATCCTTTTTCGCATTAACTATGTGCCACCATAGAAGCCCTTGTAGGCTAGGCTTGTGAATCCATGTAGGCTATTTATGTTATAAGGATGCATGCTAAGTGGATAGAGTTCCACTTGGCAAGTGGTCTCCCCGTGCCAACGTAGGGCGTTATGTATATAGTAGCTCACATGGTCTTAAATGCCGGTTAAGGTCTTCACCTACAAGTTTATGACTCTATGATATGATTCTATTACTTATGCTTTCTCATGCATTAACTCTTATTCACATTGTGTGATATTCCTTGTGCACGCCTAAGCTCGTGTTTATGTATTCTACTACCTTATGTACACTTATATGTTTTCTTACAAATGATCTCATTACAATTTCATTCATTGCATTGTATCTCACATACTTAGTACATTCCAAAGTACTAACACATATTTTGCGTGCATGATTTAACTATTTAGGAATAGGTACTCCTCCACTGGCTTGTGACTAGTATTTGGCATTTGAGACTAGCACTTTTATTTATGGTGAACCCTTAGTTTGAGACTCTAACATTTTCCTTTCTAGGTTGTATTTTATTTTGAGATAATGTATATTTGGCCCGTTTAATGCTTTACTTTCTATGTTGTTTTATTATGGAGTCTTTTCTATTTGATGGAAATCGATCATTACTGGTTTAATCCATAGTTATAGTAGTTGGTATGCTTTGTGGATAAAAATGTGTTAGTTATTCATGCTTTTTAATATTGATTCATTATCCTAAAAAGGCACTTAGACCCTTCCCCATTTTAATTCTGCATTTTCCTTATGTTTAATGCCTATAAATGCTTAAGATATTTAAGATGGCTTGGGTGAGGTGCCCAGGTATCTCATTTGTCGTGTGACGACTAGGACCCTAGGTGGGTCATTACAAACTTGATATTAGAGCACGAGGTTTTATAAATATTCCTCGAATGTCGATGCATAGCCCATCGAGTAGAGTCTCATTAAAGGTTTTGAAGCATGTCACTATCTTGAGTGTGAGGCTATGAGATGTTTTAGGAAAGTCTTTCCTTATTTTTTATTCATGTCATGTCTTTAGAGTTGACTAAGGTTTTTCCATAAGTAATGATGATGCTTTGATTATTTCTAGATCATGTTGCCAAGAATATCTCCCCATCAACGAGGTACTTCTGACCAATAATTTCTTTTGCTCCTACAAGATAACAAAGTGCCTCATGCGGAGTTCTGAGCAACCTTCATAATATTGTCCTAAGAATTGGACAATCCAAATAACTGGGAGATTGTCGTGCCTCCCCAAGTACCTACTACGGCCGCTAGATTGAGAGATGTTATATGAATGAACCCTTTGGAATTCCATGGTTGTAAGATAGAGAAGGACCCCATTGATCTTATTGAGAAATCCTACCGGGTTGTAGTGGTCATGGGTATTCCCTCGGAGGAAAAATTTGATTTAGTGGCCTACCAACTCAAAAGGGGTAGCCGAGATTTGGTACGAGCAATGGGAGGATGAGCGGGGCCAAGAAGTAGGTCCCATTGGTTGGGAAGAGTTCAAGTGTGCCTTCTTGGATCGGTTCTTTCCAATTGAGCTAAGGAAGGCAAAGGTTCAAGAGTTCATCAACCTCTAACAAGGGTCCATGAGCGTGAAAGAGTATGCCCTAAAATTCACTAAGCTTTCAAAGTATTCTCCCTTAATGGTTACGGATCTGAGGGCCTGTATGCTTAAGTTCATCCTCGATGTCTCTGAGGTGGTTTTAAATGAATGCAAGATGACTATGTTGGTGAATATAATGGATATCTTCCACTTGATGACTTATGCAGAACAAATAGAGGAGGAGAAGCTAAGGAGAGGGCAAGGGAGTCCAAGAGGCTTCGAGATGATAGTGAGAGCTACTTTCACCAAAGGAGTAGTGGTGACAAGTTCCAAGGTGGCCAAAGGCAAGGTGGACAAAGATCCACCAAACCTCCTCCTTGGATTACAAAAGATAAGGGTGTTGCTCCTAATCCCCAAAACCCAAGTTGTCCCAAGTGTGAAAGGCTCCACAAGGGAGAATGCTTAGTCGAGTCCAATGTTTGCTTCAAATGTAGAAAGTTTGACCGTCATGCTAGAGATTGTAGAAGTGGTGGTACCAGGCCCCAAGGACAAGGTGGTCAAGTCCAAGGCACCTAAAGGACCAATTGGTTTTATGCTCTCCATGGCTGCTAAAAGGTTGAAGAATCTCCAAATATTGTCATCAGTGTGTTGAGAGTTTTTTATTTTGATGCATATGCACTTTTAGATCTGGGAGCTAATTTGTCTTTTGTAACCCCATTCCTTGCAAATAAATTTCATGCATGCCCCAAAGTCCTCTATGATCCTCATAAAGTAAGTAACCTTGTGGGAGTGTCCATCATTTCCCGAAGAGTCTATAGAAATTATCCTATCTCTTTTTTTCATAAAATGGTATCTTGGGATCTAGTTGAGCTTTCCATGATACACTTTGATGTGATTCTCAGGTTGGATTAGTTTCATGCTTCCTATGCTTCCATTGATTATAGAACCTGTCAAGTTAAGTTTCAATTCCCAAATGATCTAATTCTTGAGTCGGAGGGTAGTAAATTTTAATGTAAGGGTCAATTCATTTCTTTCTTGAGAGCCCAAAAGATGATTTCTAAGGGGTGCATCTACTATCTAGTAAGAGTCAAAGATGTTACTTCTAAAGTTCCTTTCCTTGAGTCAGTCCCTATTGTAAAGAGTTTCCCGGTGTCTTTTTGGATGAGTTACTGAGTGTTCCTCTCAAAATGGAAATAAACATTGGCATAGATCTCCTACTCTATTCCTAACCTATCTCAACCCCTCCATATATAATGGCTCTCACAGAGTTGAAGGAGCTCAAGGAGCAATTGAACGATTTGTTGGAGAAGGGTTTTATTAGACCTAGTCGATCTTCATGGGGTGCTCCAATTTTATTTATGAGGAAGAAGAATGGGTCACTTCAAATATGTATAGATTCCCGACAACTTAACAAGGTCATCATTAATAATAATTATCCCCATCCAAGGATAGATGATTTATTTGAACAACTACTAAGGGCTACACATTTCTCCAAAGTTGACTTGAGATTCGAGTACCATCAACTGAGAGTGAGAGAGCGTGACATTCCTAAGATGGACTTTCGGACTAGGCATGGTCACTTCTGAGTTTGTGATGATGTCGTTTGGTCTCACTAATGCCCATCGATATTTATGGACCTTATGAATAGGGTGTTCAAGCCCTACCTTGATATGCTCGTCGTGGTGTTCATTGATGACATTTTGATCTACTCCCAAAGTGAGAAGGAGCACATGGAGCATTTGAGGGTGGTATTGCAAACCCTAAGGGAGCAAAGACTTTATGCAAAATTTGACAAGTGTGAGTTTTGGCTAGATAAGATTGCCTTCTTTGGGCATGTGATATCAAGTGAGGGTATCTAGGTTGATCCTAAGAAGATCGAGGTGATGAGAAATTGGCCAAGGCCATTGAATCCTACCAACATAAAGAGTTTCTTGGGCCTAGTCAGTTATTATAGAAAGTTTGTACAAGATTTCTCTTCCATATTGTCCCTACTCACTAAGTTGACTCAAAAGAAAGTAAAGTTTCTATAGACAAAAGAATATGAGAAAAGCTTCCAAACTTTGAAGGATCGACTAACTTTAGTTCCAATATTGACATTGTTGGAAGGAAATGATGGGTTCATCATGTATTGTGATGCATCAAGAATTGGGTGTGTGTATGGTAAGGCAAAATAGTAAAGTGATTGCTTATACTTTGAGATAATTGAAAGTGCATGAGAAAAATTACCCGACTTATGATCTTGAACTTACGACGATGGTGTTTGCCTTGAAGATTTGGTGACATCATTTTTATGGGGTCCATGTGGATGTCTTCCCGACCATAAGAGCCTCCAACATGTGTTCACTCAAAGAGATCTAATTTGAGGTAACGACGGTGGTTAGAGCTCCTCAAAGATTATGACATGAGTGTGAAGTATCATCCTGAAAAAGCCAATGTGGTAGTCGACGCCCTTAGTAGATTTTCCATGGATAGTGTGTATCACCTTGAATATGATGAAGAAAGGGAGTTGGTTAAACATGTTCATAGATTAGCTAGATTGGGAGTAAAGTTAAATGAATCTTGAAACGGTAATGCAATAGTACTTCATTGGTCCGAATCTTCCTTGATTGATAATGTTAAGGTCAAGCAAGATCTTGACTAGTTGAGTTGAAGGCTTTAGTGAAAGAAGAAAAAATAGAGGTCTTCTCACAAGGGGGAGATGGTGTGCTCCAGTATCAAAGGAGGTTATGTGTGCCAAATGATGGTGAGTTGAAAAGGTTGATAATGCAAGAAGCTCAAAACTCCTCCTAATCTATTCATCTAGGTATTAAAATGATGTATAGAAACTTGAGGGAGATTTATTGGTGGAATGGGATGAAAAGGGCATTGCTCAATTTGTGTCTGAATGTGCCAATTGGCAACAGGTCAAAGTTGCACATCAAAGGTCTGGTGGCCTAGACAAGACATTGACATTTCTACTTGGAAGTGGGAAGAGATTAATATGGACTTCATAGTGGGTTTACCAAAGACTAAAAAACATTTTGACTTCATATGGGTAATAGTGGATCGCATGACAAAGTTGACTCACTTCTTACCGGTCAAGACTACATTTAGTGTTGAACAATATGCTCATTTGTATATCCAAGAGTTAGTGAGGTTGCATAGGACTCCATTGTCCATCATATCAGATCATGGGGTCCAATTCACCTTTCATTTTTGGAAATCTTTTCAAAAGGGGCTTGGTACTAAGGTGAAGTTGAGTACCACCTTTTATTCCCAAACCGATAGGCAATCCGAGAGGACTATTCAAACCATAGAGGACATGTTAAGGTTTTGTGTGTTGGAGTTTAGGGGAAGTTGGGATGAGTATTTGCCACTTATCGAGTTTGCCTACAATAATAGCTTCCATGCAAGTATTGGGATGACAATGTTTGATGCGTTGTATGGTAGGCAATGTAGATCACCCGTTGGGTGGTTTAAAGTTGGTGAGTGGTATTAATAAGACCAAACTTAGTCCTGAATGCTAAGGAAAAAATTAAAAGCATAAGAAAGAAGTTGCAAATGGCTCAAAGTTGATAAAAGTCCTACTCTGATGTTAGGAGAATGGACCTTGAATTCCAATTTGGTGATATGGTCTGCTTGAAAGTGTCTCTGATGAAAGGTGTGATCTATTTCGGCAAGAAAATGAAATTGATCCCTAGGTATGCAGGGCCTTACAAGGTGGTGAGAAGAGTGAGAAAAGTGGCATATGAGTTGAATTTACCTCATGAGACATATTTGATTCATTCGATTTTTCACATATCGATGTTGAGAAAATTTATAGGTGATCCAAACTCCATACTTCCTTTGCATGATGTGAGCATTGAAGAGGATTTGAGTTATGAAGAGGTAACAGTTGAAATTCTAGATCAACAAGTGAAAATGCTACAAAACAAGGAAGTTACATCTATCAAAGTGCTTTGGAGAAATAAATGAGTTGAGGGTGACACATAGGAAGCAGACACGGATATGATAAAGTATTACCCATATCTATTCCACTCTATTCAAGCCTAATCTATTAAACTACTCTTTCAAAATAATCATTAATTCCTTGCATTTTAATTTTACATGATGCATGCACTTATTTCAATATTTATGTACTATTTTGAGACATGTTTTGAAAGTAGATTTTGAAAATTTTATGAAATGATATTTAGGTTGCATTTTTGTATGCATATTGGATTGTTAGCTGATGATTTACTCCTTAGAGCTTGCCTTTAAGTACATTTGGGGACAAATGTTTCCAAGGGGGAAAAATTGTAATGATCCCAGTTTAGGAGCCAGCGAGTGTAGAAAAGTTGGCCTAAAAATGACATGAAGTCATTGTACGAGAGTGATTTATAACCCATAAGTTCGGCCCTTAAACATAAACTTTAGAAAATGAAAAAAGTTTCCAAGTGTCGGGTATCCCACAGACCCTGTGACGGCCTATAGAAAGGACGATGTTCCATAAATGTTGTCATAGATGGGACTATAAGACATGAAGAAAATTTGGAGTTTCTAGAAAGAGGTTTATAAGTTACCAGCATGGCCCAAGAAAGAATGTATGACTCATAGAATCCCTTCATGGATAGGGTCCAAGAAAATAAGAAAAATTACTAAGTGTGGAAGGACTCTACGAGTCCACTACATGACCCGTAGATCAGATGACGGCCCATAAGATGGTTTCATGGATTTAAGGTCAGCAAGATCAGTTTCAGGAATTTTGGAAAAGTTAACAGAATGATAAGGACTTATGATCCGTGGTTAAGTCTACGACCCGTAAACGGCTTTCATAGGTTGATTTCCAACAATTTTAATGAGGGATAGTTTGGTCGATTCCACAATTTCTATTCCTAAACCACATCATTTTTGGGATCAAAAGGGCACTAACCCATCCCTTAAAGCCCTAGGACCCCTATTCAATCCCTCATTCTTCCACTCTCAATTTTCCTAAGGCAATACTCTATCAAGAAAAGGGCAAGGCAAGGCTAGGATTTCAAGTTCTTCACAAAGGTTCTAAGTTTGTTCTTTCCAAGTCTTCTAAGGTATGTGAGTTTTATTTATGAGTATCCTTCCACCCATAAAGTCCTAATTAAAGTATTTTACCTTTTTTAAGTTCCTTTAAGATACTATGCATGCTATGATGATTTCATGACGTTTTATATTATTAAATGATATTCATGATATGCTGCGATATTTTGACTAAGTATATGCATGTTTTAAGTTAATGATAATGAACTCAATGACGAGTTTCATTGTTGACAAGATGTGCGCTATTTTATATACTTTTAAAAGAGCATATTCTCATGATTCATGTGATTTATGATTGTTCCATTATAAAAGCCTAGCCCACCTAGTTTTCAAGTAAAGTCTTGCATGATTTATGGTGATGATTAGGACATTGAATATGAGTTTAAAGATATTATTTTTCAAAGATATAATCATGTTGAAAATTGCCTTAAAAGATGTTTAAGAAAGGTCTCCAAGATGAAAAGACAATTCTCAATTGGTGGTTCCTAAGTTCGAGTTACTCCTTTGATTTGCTACTTATGATTCTAAGTGTTATAATTTGACTAAAGTTATGTTTTAAAGATTTTTGTAGGATGACTTAGCACTAAATGTGACATTAAGGTGGGGTTCGGTAAGGGACCTTAGTAGCAACCTTTTGTCACATTAACTATGTGCCACCATAGGAGCCATTGTAGGCTAGGCTAGTGGATCCACATAGGCCTTATATGTTATAAAAATACATGCTAAGTTGATGGAGTTCCACCCGAAAAGTGGTCTCCCCGTGCCAACATAGGGGTGTATGTTGGATTCCATGTAGTAGCTCACATGGTCTTAAATATCGATTAAGGTCTTCACCCGCAAGTTTATGACAATATGATATGATTTTATTACTTATGATTTCTCATGCATTGAGTCTTATTCATATTGAGTGATATTTCTTGTGCACGCCTAAACTCGTGTTTATGTATTCTATTACCGCACTTACACTTATATGTTTTCTTATAAATGATGACATTACAATTTATGCATTGCATTGCATCTCACATATTTAGTACATTCCAAAGTACTAACACATATTTTGCATACATGATTTAACAATGTAAGGACATGTACTCCTCTTCTAGTTCGTGACTAGTATTTGGCGTTCAAGACTAGCACTTTTATTTGTAGTGAGTCCTTAGTTCGGGACTCTACCATTTTCCTTTCTAGCTAGTATTTTATTTTGAGATAATGTATAAGTGGCCCTTTTAAGGCCTCTACTTTCTATGTTATTTTATTATAGAGTCTGTTCTATTTGATGAAAACTAACCGTTACTGGTTCCGTCCATCATTGTAGTAGTTTGTATGCTTTGTAGACAAAAATATGTTAGTTATTCATGCTTTTTAATGTTGCTTCATTATCTTAAAAAGACCCTTAGACCCTTTCTTATTTTAATTCTGCATTTTCCTTATGTTTAATGCCTATGAATGATTAAAATATTTAAGATGGCTTGGGTGAGGTGCCCTTGGGTATCTCATTCACCGTGTGATGACTAGTCCTCTAGGTCAGGTCGTTACAATAGGTGATGGTTTTTTATTAGAGAAACTCCCAACTTAGGATGTATTAGTACTCGATATGAATGGATTGGATTGTATACTCTTGAGCCTTTAGTGACCTTTACTTAGTTTTGTTATTATCTTGAGTTGAGTACATATTAAGTTTATGGTTTCTCAGCTATTTTACATACGGTACATTCCACCTATTAATGCCACTCAGTGGTGCATCATTTTATGATATAGATATAGGTGCTAGAGATCTTCAACAAGCGCTTTGTTGAGATCCATTCAGGTTTTTGATAGTGGTGAGCCTTCCCCCGCAGGCATGGTATACGTGTCTGCGACATCTATCCAGAATTTGGTGTAGTGATTGGTCCGTACTTAGTCCCAGTTGACTCTGTTATTACAGCAGATTATGCCTTAGGTGTGCCAGACCATTTTAGAGGTTGAGGAGCGTATGCGGATTCACTACACAACCACCATCAAAGAGAGACTTGCACTGGTATATGCTCCCATTGATACATTTGAGTGGCGAGTAGAGTAGAGCCATAGTTCATCCTAACCTCCTGATTGGATGTTATGCGGGAGGAGATCCAGCAGCTCCACATCGAGATGGGAGCAGCAGGAACAACACCGCTGATACTTCCTGCGCCTAACACTACTACTAAGGCATTTGTTGATTTATTTTCTGTTGAGGAGATACCCATTCGGGCCTCTGGGAAGAGGCCTCGTCTTGAGTCTGATGATCCTTATGTTGCGAGACGAGAGGCAGAGTTGATTAAAAGGGAGTAGGTAGCGACTTCCATGTGAGCTTCAATTACAGATGAGATGGCAAGGTAGGTCTAAGTGCATAAGATGGTGAGGGGTGTTGGAACCTCCGGATAGGCTCTCGATATTGAGGAGACCACCCGGTAGATTGGGAGTGGTGATGGAATATCACACACCGGTGTTTAGGCGCCCAAGTATGTTCTTTTTTGACCCCTGTGCTTTATTTTGGTTTATTTTGATGCATTAAGGACAATCCAAGTGAGGTTTGATGGGGTGTGGGTAGTTATAGGCCTCGATGAAGTTTGAGGAGCCAAGACCTATAACTATCCCAATTTTTGAGTTTGAGGGGGTGTTTTCTTATCTGCATTCTTTTCCAAAGGACATTTAATTTTTGTTGAACTGCTATGTTTATGATGTATAAGTAGTATTAGTAGCATATTGTACTGATATGTGTGGCATATGTTGGTTTTTATTGAAAAATGATACCCCTCAATTTTTTTATTAGGTAGTTTGATGACAACCATCGGAAATCAGTTCTTAATAGTGTTTGTCTGACAAGTTAGGCTTAATAATGATAAAATACATGATTTTAGAGTCTATGTTGACATTGTAATCGATGCCATGTGTGTGTGAGCATCATTGCATGATTCTTATACTATGTTTCAATCTAGAACTTGCCCTGTTACTTTAACTGGGACTTGAGGTAAGTTGGTTAGGAAAGGATCTTAGGCCATTGTTCATATTAGTCCACTTAGCCTAAATTGACCAACCAAATGCATTGTGTATACCTTGTTCCTAATTGAGCCTTACATTGACCCTTTATTTGTAAATACCTAAATAACCAAACCATTTTGTTTGTGAAATCCTGAAGTTGGCCCTAACCCTTCCTTGAATATTGTGTACCTTGACTCAAGTGAAAAGACTAACTTGAGGGTGGATACCCAAAAAAGTGGCCCTGGTTCATAGGTTGGATATTGTGCACCTCAACTCAGGCCAAAAGACTAAGTTGAGGGTGGCTGGTGAAAGGTAAATCACACTGAATGGGAATGGAAGCTAGTGATATATGAAAAAGGGGAAATTGTGCTATGGGTGCAAGAAAAATAAATAGATGCCTAAAATATAAGCTAAAAAAAGAGAGAAGAGAAAGAATGTGAAAAACAAAGAGGCAATGAGCTAACAAATTAAGAATAGGGCACCCGAAATTGGTTGATATAGGAAAAAGGGAGAATGAGTTGAAAACACTAGTATTGGTGAGGCCAAAAGTGTGAAATAATGCAGTGTCAAGAAGGTTCATTAGTCACTATATTCCAAAAAATATCATATCAAAGCCCTCCGAGCCTACGTTATAAGCGAAGAAGTTCCTAGAGTGATCCTAGTCCAAATAGTCAAAGGTCATAGTCAGAAGTATAGGGGCAAGCCTATGGTGTTGTGCACTGTGTTTGAATATCTTTGTGAGTGTGAGAGTTTTTTACATTCCCAAGTATTGAATTTGGTTTTATCACTCTGAGTGAGAAATGAGACTTCTTTCTATGAGGGCACTTGATTTGCATTGTTGATTTTATACTATCGCGGTGATTGTTAATTTGAGCATTGCCTTATTTGTCATAGTTTTATTATTGCATTGATTTGTTAATTTGAGCATTGCCTTATTTGTCATAGTTTTATTATTGCATTGATTCGCTTGAGTTTATCTGAATACTGCCTAATATATGCACTAATGAGTTTGGTTGGGTGTTTGAGACTGATTTTGAGATGATGTGTGCCATTTGATTGAGGTTTGTATGTTGCTATAGTTGCTTATGTAGATTGAGTTCGTCGCTTGAGGACAAGCAACTATTTTAAGTTGAGGGTGTTGATGTGCAGCAAAAATACAATACTTTTGATGCTTAAAACTTAGAATTTTGTGTGTTCTAAAAGTGATGTTAGTAGGTTTGATGTGTTTTTATGTTATTTCACAGGATTACAAGAATTGGGCTAATTTTGGGCAAGGTGTTGCAGAATTGAAGTTTTTTGGTGATTTACGAGTCACTCTACATGCCGTGGTTAATTCCAAGGGCCTTAAGTGGTTTTTGTGAGTTATATCCAATAAAACAATAAGGTTCAGATGTTGCATCCATGAGTTGTTAGACGGGTCATTGACTTGATAACGAGTCATATATCAGGTCATGCTTGGAGGATCAAAATTTTGAAAGATTTCAGTAATGGTGACAGATAAAACCCCTATGGGTCGTAAGCCATAATACGACCCCTAGGAAGGTTTTGTAGGTTGGACCATAGATTTTGTGCCTTGAAGAAGATGAAGCCTAAGTACAGGTTGTGGTTCCTCATACGACACGTAACATTTTTCGTAGGACCTGTCGATTTAAGTTTTCCTATTTCGTTTTGGATTTGATTTTTACTTATTATAAATAGGGTTTTAAATTTTTTTTACATAATGAAACACAATAGAACAAAGAGAAAACGTGAGAGAACATTGAGAACTCAAAATCTTATGATTATTCTTTATCTATTACATTGTGATTTGTTGTGAAGATTCAGATTGCTTGTTCTTTAATTCTCCATTGTATGTGTTTAATTATGCTATTATATAATATAATTTCTTTATCTACAATGATCATGTATAGCTAAATCCAAAACTAGGGTTGTGGGAACCATAAAAAACTAACAAGGTAAAAGTCGATTAATCGATAATTCTTGAAAAGTGTGCATGTATGTATTAATTATACCCTTCGATGTGAATGCGTTTAATGGTAGCCAACATTAGAACTTGCTCAAATTCTTATCGACTGGATCAAGGTGGTAACGAATGAGAAAAGAGGATAATTAACAAGATTCGATGTGATTCCTTTCGTCTAATCAACATAACTGGATCAAGGGGTGGTTGTATTGGAATAAAAAGTAAGAGTTAGTAATGTCACACTGCAGGGATGGATCAAATCATCTAGTGAAATTTACCTCTCACTTAGATTAAAGAGTTTGGTGAACTTAACTTACCGTTCTGCATGCTACAAACTGGAAATGATTATGATTATCCGGATATATCGAGTTAGAGAATCATGGAGAATACAATACCCTAGTTATTTCTTTCGTTGATTCACAACACTTGCACTAAGCAGATTAATTCGCTTAAATTGATCATAATTGTTTTAGGTCTAACCATATTCCCTGTGGGATTCAACCTTAATCTTTGTTAGGTACTATATTTTGATAGTGATCACTTATTTTCTAATTGGAGGTGTAATTTGGGCAACATCAATGCTGAGAGGATGATTCAAACCTTAGAAGATATGTTAAGGGTTTTTGTGTTGGAATTCAAGGTTAATTGGGATGATCATCTACCATTTATTGAATTTACTTACAACAACAATTATCATGCTAGTATTAAGATGGCACCGTTTGAGGCCTTATACGGAAGAAGGTGTATATCTTCAGTGGGCTAGTTAGAAGTTGGCAAGATGGCATTAATTGGTCCTTACTTAGTGTTGTATGCTATGGAAAAGGTGAAGCTCATAAGGAAAATGTTAAAGATAGCTCAAAGTCATCAAAAGTTCTACTCTAATGTTAGGAAGAGAGACCTTAAGTTCAATGTGGGGGATTGGGTGTATGTGAAGGTTTAACCCATGAAGGGTGTGATGAGATTTGATAAGAAAGGAAAATTTAGTCCCAGGTATGTAGGACCTTATGAGGTCATGGAGCAGACTGGCAAAGTGACATATAGGTTGGAATTGTCGTGCAGATGGCTATGGTTCATTCAGTGTTTCATGTGTCCATATTGAAGAAATTTATAGGTAATCTAGGTTCCATTGCACCTTTGGGGGATGTAGATATTGGGTAAAACTTGACATATGAAGAGATTTTGGTAGGGATTCTAGACCGATAAGTTAAATAATGTGGAATAAAGAATTGCTTAATTAAAGTCCTTTGAAGGAACCAACAAGTTAAGAGTGCTACACGGGAGGCGGAGGCAACATGATGCAATGATATTTTTATCTTTTTCACTCTACTCAAGCCTAAGGTATTAAGTCATTCACGCTCCAATAGTCCAAATTCTCTCATTTCAGCATTTTCATGCCTCAATGCATGCTCAGGAAACTAGTTTTAAAAAATATTCATTGCAAAGGTTTGAATATTCAATGAAAAATAATCTTTAAGTTACATTTTGCATTCATGCTAGACTGTTGATATTCATCTTACTCTACTCAAGCTAAGTTTCATCTCATTCGAGGACAATAATCCCAAGGGAGAGATGTTGTAAGGCCCCGTGTGTTGGAAATTGGATCACGACCAAAGAAATGGAAATTTCCAGAAAATTGGTGAGGGTGTCCTACCAAGAAATCTTTCATGGGACATGATGCACACTACCATCCTTGAAGAGGTCTCGTGGTGGAACCCCTTGGTGGTGTTGGAGGCTGCCTTGGGTAGGTGACGCACCATATAAATCTTTAAGAGTTGTGGTCTCTACCATAAGTCATGAAGGGTTTTGTGAAGGGAACCCCTCTCAGGCCAAGCCACCCTTGCTCACCACGAACCACACCACGACCCTTGGTGCTCACCACAACTATCTTAGAGGGGTCCGTATGGATGTAGTTTGGAACTTTTAGTGGGGGTATTTGATCTATTTCTGTCACGACCCGGATAGGGGACTAGATATGACATGGCGAAAGAGAACCCGAAGGCCCTTGATCAAGCCATCATAGCATCATTACACACATCATCGGTTCGGAAGTGTGGAAGCTAAACACATAACACATAAGCTCTAAGGGATTTGGGACTTGGGACTTGGGACTTGGGACTCAAGCTATGGGGATGTTGACGGGAATGGGAAAAGCATGTATACACATAATACATAATAATAATCTCTAAGGGAATGGGTAGATAGGATTCCACTATGGGGGCACACCGGGATTATGGGACGTTCCACATAAGCACATAGTCATTCACAATTCCCAACATTCATATCATAAGCATAATAAGAGAACATTATCATAATCAAAGCTAAATAGCATTGTATTACATAACCAAATGTTTAACATAACAAGTCATCGTACAAGAGTCCAGCATAGTCCAACAAGCCTCTACATGAATAAGCAGGGCCTCGACAAGTTTGAGGCTCACCCTCAAAACCTAAGAAAGTAAATAACATAATCTAGGATAGGTAGATAGATGGTGGATATTGCCCTTGAACAAAAGGGCTCACCACTAGCAAAGTCTTCAATCAAGAGTCAAGCATCGACCAGTAGAATGTAGATATCGTCTCCGGTCCCTATATGGTTAGAACATGTAGACAAAGAATATGGGTTAGCACAATCAAGCACTAAATATGTGGGCATGCAATGCATATGACAATAAAGTGTGACTAAGCAGCTTGACAAGGGGAGAAGTAATAAGAAAGGAATGCATGTAGCCAAAAAGTAATATAACAAGATGTTATGCCATGATGCATGAGATGCAATCCTATGATCAATATATATAGCAGGGATGTAACCACAACCGACAACATGGAAGACCTGAGCGAGCCACTACCTGGATCCGGACTACTTGCCAAGTAGTACCCTGACACCCTTGAAACAAGGGATAAACATGACATGTAACTCCTATCTAGGGAGATAACACATGGTGGCACATGGTTTAACGGAAAGGGTGGGGCCCTTGGGGATAGCCCACTTACTACGCCAATCCCTCGGTAGTAAGTCTCATCCCACAGGAATACATATATATATACATGCAACTTCAAATCGGATGACTTACATTCTTTTCAAATCATGCATCATTAGTCAAACGAAAACCATTGACCAAAATCATGTTCATGCTTAGACCAAATGCCATCAAGAGTTTCCAAAATCATTTTCATGATCATTCCATATCAATGTATTAAGAGTAGCTCATCTACATAGCTTATCATATCAAGCACTCAAAACATGTCAATATGGTGCAAGCACCCAATATGCTCACAGAGCCATGACAAGGGACTATGTGATCACAAGTCTTATCATAACATTCAAAACATGAGTTTCATCAAGAGTTTCAACATAAAAATATCCATACATATGCCATGAATGAGGATCAAGAACATGGGTAATGGAATTCAAACTTAAATTCACAATTTGAAAGGTAATTCATCATAAATCATGTGAAAATCCATAAATAAAGCTTAATGCAATTTACCCATGCATAATTAATTATGCATGGGTAAATGAAACGGACACTTAACTGTAAAACAGTGTCAAACGTAGGAGCTACAGTGCCCATCAAAGTGTCACACGTACCGTACAAAGGGTCGTCTACCATGCCTTAGCCAAAACTTCAACGCGAACTCTCAGAGGACTTTCTGGACCACTTGACAAGGGGGTTCACAGACTGTGTGGCTTCACACGGACCGTGTACTGGTCCATGGAGCCACACTTGGCCCAAGAATCAACCCCTAGCCTTGGCCAAGCCTCTGCCCCACCCAACGGCCACCCATACGGACCGTACAAGGTCTCACGGGCTGTGGGGTGGTCTTGAGCTATGCCTTGGGTTATGGGGTGGGTCCTTGCCACCCCCAGCTCACTGGACCATGCCACAGACCCCCACACAGACCGTGAACCCTCACACGGTCCGTGGTCCTTGCCTTGAGCCATTTTCAGGGCCTATCTCCAATGTTTTCTAAATTCCAGGTAGTCTCACTATGTTGGCCATAACTTCCTCATAGGAACTCCAAATCGAGTGAAACTAGTTGCGTTGCGAAGCTAACTTAAAGAGCTTCAATTAGTCATGTAACATCCCACACGGTTCAACCCACATCAAAAGTTATGCCACCTTAAATTTTACTATCCAAACGACCTCTCTAGGCCACCAAATGATCCGTTTTGCGTTCGGCCACTTAAACTCAACCCGTGGCTACCAAACCTCAACCATTACCAGTATAACATCATACAAGACCAACAATAAGGAGTTTTTGAAAATTTTTGGGTCGTTACATCATCTCCCCCTTGGGAACATTCATTCTCGAATGAGCTAAGACTAGGGCTTAAGGACATCAAACACAAAACAAGAGACATGCTGACCAAAACTTAAGGGACCATACATCATATCATAAATCGTTCAAAACTCATGTCAACATATCATTTAAATTATTTTCGTGCTCATGAATGCATGCAATGTCATGAAACTCAAGAAACAAAGAATTTGGCCAATTTAAAGGATAGAACCTAGTATCTTAGGCTTGAGTAGATTTGAAGAGGTAAGGATATCGCTCCTTCATGTCCAACTCCGCTTCCCACGTTGCACTTTCCACATCTTTGATTCCTCCAAAGCACCTTAACCGAAGCCACCTCCTTATTACGAAGCCGCTTCACTTGTCTATCCAAAATCTTAACTGGTACTTCTTCATAAGTCAAGTTCTCTTCAATTGTCACACTTTCTAATGGTGCAATGTCCTTGAGGTCACCAACCAACTTCCTCAACATAGATACATGAAAAATTGGATGAATAGAACTCATATCCAATGGCAAGTCCAACCGATAAGCTACATCACCAATCCGCTCCACAATCTCATAAGGTCCAACGAATCTTGGGCTCAACTTGCCCTTTTTACCAAAACGCATTATACCCTTCATGGGGGACACCTTCACATACACCCAATCACCAACATGAAATTCAAGGTCTCTCTTTCTCACATCTTAATAAGACTTTTGACGACTTTGGGCCGTCTTCAACCTTACCCAAATCAACTTCACCTTTTCAATAGCCTCAACAACTAAATCCGGGCCTATCAAGACCGCCTCACAAATTTCAAACCAACCAACCAGAGACCTACATCTCCTACCATACAAAGCCTCAAAAGGAGCCAAACCGATGCTAGCATGAAAACTATTGTTGTAGGCAAACTCAATAAGAGGTAAGTGATCATCCCAATTTCCCTTAAACCACAAGACACAAGCCCTCAACATATCCTCCAAGGTTTGAATTGTCCTCCCGGCTTGCCCATCGGTTTGAGGATGGAATGCGGTGCTTAACTTTACCTTAGTACCAAGCCCTTTTTGAAAGGACCTCCAAAAATGAGAAGTAAATTGGGTACCACAATCCGATATGATAGACCTTGGCACACCATGCAA
>JBCEWC010003163.1:0-31299 GCA_038996855.1 Solanum aculeatissimum
TATGTTTGAATCTAAATTAATATTCTTATTTATAGTAAGTTTATTAAAATAATTTGAAAACTATAAAAATAGAGTCAACTTCCTTTTGATTAGGGATAAAAAAAAAAGGTGACTTGGCACACCATAACGCAATGTCAAGTGACGACTCTAAATAATAAATAAATAAAATAATCCCTTTTCAAGATGTCACTTTAATTGAAAAAACCTCTATTTTTCAAAACCCACGTGGAAAAAAATAGGGGTGTGACAGTTAGGTTTTTTAGATTTACAATTTGTTTTTGTTATTTTCAAATACATATTATTTTTTCTGTCATATTTTATGTAACATCGATATAATTTTAAGACTCAATCAATTTTGCTACATATCTTTTAAAATTAATTATTGAGATTCACTATTGTGGTGTTTCAATAATATGTTACTTTATCTCTCTCATTTTATGTGGCAACATTGAAATTTAAGACCCAATCAATTTTTTTTACACGCTTTAAAATATTTTAAGTTGTTAATTATCACAGTTTAGATTAGACTTTTATAGTTTTTAAATAAGTTTAAAAAAAGAAAGAAAAGGTAAAACAAAAATTTTTACAATAGTGTCCATTAGATAAAATATTTACTACACTATTGTCGTGTTTCAAAATAACTACTACCAACAATGTAAAAATAACTACAAATTTGTGAGAAAGATAATTCTGCTTCGTCAAGGATACATCTATTGTATTAAACAATAGTGTGCTATACATTCATTACAGATACATAGCACCCATACCACAATAAAAATATAACATGACGGAATAGGATAGACCTACAGAAATTTTGTCTAGTAGAATATCCATATATGTCAATATTGTAACTATCACATAATTTAAATTATTTTATTATGATTTGTAACACTTCTAGATGTCTGTCGCGAGACAAAATGAGTTCTTTCCTGCAGGGAGTACTATTGTTATAAGCTACAAGCACGAGAAATAGAGAGGTCTATATTACTACTATGCGAAAGACTTCTGCAATAGTTTGTGATTGACATGTACATAAAACTTGAAACAACAAGGCTTGAATATTTCAGAAATGAACAATCAAATTTTAGAAGTAAGGTGTATCTAGGTATTGTTGATAGCGTGAATGAGGGTGAATATAGGGGAGATAGAATTGGTCACAGAATACTAGCTACTTCCGTCATCTTTTATTGGGGGCCCACGAGATATGCGAAGACGGTATGTGGATGCAATGACTTTTGTTCAGCATTTCAGAAGACCTGATCTATTCATAACAATGACATGTAATCCTGATTGGGTTGAGATCTAGCGAGAACTGGGCACCAGTCAAATCCCTAAAGATAGACCAAACTTGGTGACGAGAATATTCCGAGCTAAGTTGTAGGACCTAAAAGACCAAATTTTTAAGAAAAAAATATTTGAGATTGTAGCGGCTCATGTATTCGTGGTAGAATTCTAAAATCGAGGACTACCACATATATACCTCCTGCTTATATTAAAAGAAGGCCATAAGATTAAATCAATAGATCAGTACGATAAATTTATCTCTGCAGAGATTCCAAACAAATGTCAATATCCCCTCTTGCATGAATTAGTACTCAGATATATGATGCATGATCCATGTGGGAACAATCATCCAACAAATTCGTGTATGCAAAATGGACAATGCAAATATCATTATTCACGACCTTACAACAACAAATCAGTTCAAGCAAAGGATGGATATTCTGTTTACAAAAGAAGAAAGGATGGTGCAACAGAGACTGTTCGTGGAATGAAGATGAATAATCAGTGGGTGGTACCTTATAGTCCACACTTGCTTGCAATATACAATTTCCACATAAATGTTGAGGTCTGCTCAGGAGTAAAAGCAAAAAAGTACCTTTACAAGTATATATATGAGGGTCATGATAAATGTGTTGTTTATGTTAAGGTTGATGATGGACAAAACGTTATTGATGAGATTCAATCTTTTCAAGATGCACGGTGGGTTTCACCACCCGAAACACGATGGAGAATTTATGAATTCAACATGATTGAAATGCAACCTCCAGTCATCAATCTTCAACTACATCTACTGAAAAAACATTCAGGTACATATATTTACGCGTTTTAAAAGACCTTCAACATTATACATAAAATCATAACAATATGAATGCTAAACATATAAAATAAATCATAGTGTTTTACTGGAAGAATAAAATTTGCAAAATATTATCTCCAAGGATGGTGTCAAACAAACAATGCTGACTGAGTATTTCAGGATATGCTCAATCGATACAGAAGCATGGACATACCTTTATAGATATAAAGAATTTTTGAAGCATTACGTTTGAAATAACAAGAGAAAGACTTGGACAAAAAGGAAAACAAGATCTACAGTTGGTCGCATTGCAGTTGGTAAGGCAAATGTACTCTAGATTTATACATGCTACTTACTGTTAAAATTACTAATAACCATTTATAATCTACAACAAATCCTAGAGAAGGAGAAAGGTATTATGAGTGGTTATTACTAAATCATGTAAGAGGATCATTCTCATTTCAGAACTTACTCACTGTCAACGAAATAAAAAGTGAGACATTCAAAGAAGCTGCCAAAGAAAGAGGGTTACTAAACTCCGCACCATATCAGAATGTTTAGGAGAGGCAGTTCTTTTCAAAATGCCATCAGCTCTTCGAAATTTGTTTGCCACAATTCTGGCTCATTGTAACCCAACGAATGTTAGAAAGATCTAGGATACTTATTATGAGGTTATATCTGAAGACTTCAGCAGGGTGAATGGTAGCTCACACAATGAGATACTGCAAGGGAACCTAAATAGTATTAAGAACTGTTTGGAAAGTATGGGTAAGAGCACAACCATGTATGATCTCCCTCGCCAATATCAACACTTCCTTGAAGTTGGGTCATCAAAATATAGAGAAATTGATAATGAAATGTCTGTGAAAATATCTACGAAAGATTTTGAAGCACAATCAAAATTAAATTCCGAACAAGAACTGACTTTTTAAAAAATAATTCAAAAAATCAATTCTGAAAAAGCTGAAATATTCTTTGTCGTTGGACTTGAGGGTACTAGGAAAACATACTTATACCGTGCAGTACTTGCAATTGTTAGATCAAGAGGTATGATAGCCTTGGAAACAACAATCAGTGGCGTAGCGGCTTCAATTTTACCAGGAGGACGCACGGTTCACTCGAGATTTGAGATACCCCCCCAAACAAATGAGTCAACTATGACAAATATGTCTAAACAAAGGTGCTACCAAATTGATTAGAAAAGCAAAAGTGATTATATGGGATGAAACGCCAATGACTAAGCGATAAACAATAGAAACAGTAGACAGGAGCTTTAAAGACATAATGAACAATGATAAATCATTTGGTGAAAAAGTCATGATATTTGAAGGAGATTTTCAACAGGTGTTACCAGTAGTTTCAAAATCTACGAGAGCAGAAACTGTTGATGCAAGTTTGGTGAAGTCATATCTCTGGCCTTTGATGGAAAAGATCCAGTTAACTAGAAATATGAGAGCAAGAACAGATCCTGCATTTAGTGAGTTCTTACTTCGTGTGATGAACGGAGAAGAACCAATAATAAGAGATAATTTAATTCTCCTTCCACAATAATTGACTGTCAAACATTGTACTGATAGAATTCTAGAAGAATGCTTAATCAGAGAGATATTTACCGACCTACAATAAAATTCTACTACTGCAAAATATGTGACGGAACGAGCTATCTTAGCAAGTATAAATGAGCATGTGAATTATCTAAATGATAAGTTAATATCCATGTTCCCAGGTGAAAGCAAGACATTTAATAGCTTCGACACTGCAGAAGATGACACTAACAACTATTATCACGAAGAATATCTAAATACTTTAACACCAAATGGGTCTCCCACCGCATAAGTATTCAACAAAATATGATAGTCAATTATAATCATGAAGATGCAATAACAAAAACAATACAACTATACTTTAACATATCTTTGAAAATGCAGGTTAGAATTAAAGCAGAATACACCCATCATGTTGCTAAGGAATTTAAACCCTTCAAATGACTTATGTAATGGCACAAGAGTTATATGTAGAGGTTTTGATAGGAATGTCATCCATGCAGAACTATCAAGTGGTCATTATGCAACAAAGCATGTCTTTATTCCACGAATTCAATTGTCGCCACCTGAAAGTGAAGGATATCCGTTCAAATTTGTTCGCAAGCAGTTCCCAATATGCCTTTTCTTTGCAATGACAATAATTAAAGTGCAAGGACAAATAATTTCAAACGTTGGCGTATATTTGCCAGAACATGTCTTCTCAGATGGTCAATTGTACGTTGCACTATCTAGGGGGATATCTATGGCAACAACAAAAGTCCTGGTCCTAACACAACAACCAAAACGACAGAGTGGGACATACACAAATAACATCGTTTATAAGGATGTTTTAGGTATGATAACCTCATATAATATATGTATATATTTGTCCATACAAATCCATAATTAACTATAACTACGCAGTCCTAACAATATTACACGACTTCAAATTTCAGGATTACAAGACACCAACTCACCTATGCAAAAATAATCAATGCAACGACGATCCACACTACTCTTCAAATGGAGATTCAAATTTATGTACTTACAACTTGTATTATTGTTTCCATAAATTAAATCATTACTGTTCTACTACATCGATAATCTAACTTACCATGAGGCACACGTGCGACACACGTGCAACAGACGTGCCCATGACTAGTATAGAAAAATGAGAATAACCCAAATTTCTTTAGGTTATCTTTGAAAGTGAATAACTTTTAAAAATTTTAACAAAACAAATTTCAAACTTTATGATATAAAAAATATAAACATATCTATGTCACAAGAGATAGATCAAATACAGTAATCTAGATTTATAAATTTATACCTTGTGTGAAATTAAATGCTAATATTATTTTCCTTTTCAGTCTTTTATATGTTGCGATTAAGATTTGAGTTATATAATTTAAAGGAAAAAATTGACACAAATTCCATAAATTCCTTAGGAACTACTGTATAGTTTAAAAAAATATATATTGAGAGATAAAAATAAGAAACTAAAAGGATGTTCGAGTCATAAACTTCAACAAATAATTTTTTTTTAAAATTGCCTCGACATACAACAAATTAAATACTAATAATTTACTTACGCGGTTAACTCGCACAAGATCAAACACTTTTGGTAAAATCAATTTCAAACCTATAAGAAAAAAATGTTAGAACTTTTACTATATGTAAGAGATTGAAAATCGTTCTCTACTTCATTAGAGTTGCTAGAGATATACAAAATAGTTTTTCTATCAACTGTGTGAGAAATGACAAGACATGGAGGAACACACCTTTGAGTCTTGAGGTATGGTGAATGAGAAGGAAAACATCAATATTTATAGGCTGTGAAATCTTAAAATAAGAAAAATGTAGCATCATTATTTAACTTCTTACTAAATTCTATTATGGCAAGTGAAAAGAATACAGAGAGAAAATATTAATTTAATAGATAGATGATCCCCCTACCCCCTCCTTTTTTTTTTAAATTAATTTTTTAACTAGTTTCAGAATACCCACAAATATAGAGAAAAATAAGTACATAAAAGAATTATGGTATGAATAATTTTTTTTTACTAATTTAGAAAATATAATAAATATATTTCAAATTAAGTAAAGTAGTTATAGAAGAGTACTCAATGTAATCTTGAATATAGTAGAATAATATGCACTATAAATGAATATTAAATTTTGAATGTGATATTTCTTCACTTTAAATTAATGATTAATTATACGTTATTAGTATGAAGTGGCATTCACTAACAACAATATTGTTAAAATAGGTATCCACATATTGAAGGGGGGAAGCAATAACGACAATATTCACATAAAAGATGATAATAATTTAGAACATAATAAGTTGTATTGAAAAAAAATATTTTAATTAAAATCGACTCTATAAATCAAGTGAAGAAATTGTCTATAATAATTCTATAAATGGGTACAAAACAATATAATATTTCAAATCTACTAAAATTACACGTTATACGTTGAAGTTAAACTGCAAGGACTAAAATATAACAATTAAACAAGCATCTTGAGTTAACTTTACTAGAACTCCGAGTTTTGAGTCAAAATACTGTATAGTCCATAAAATGGGCATTTGCTTTTCATTCATTTACTAGCAATATTCTTAAATATTGTAATGTCAAGTTCTATATTTATGAAAGATAAGAATTCTAAGCTTATCCAGTGACATTGTAAATTAGCTATGCTAGAATCTAAGATTATATTATTTAATTATCTCTCTATTGTTGTTAAATTTGTTTAGTCGTTATTTCTTTATATTATCTTTTATTTATTGTCAAAAATAAATAAATAAGTGCAATAATTAATCTTTATTTTGATCACCTCAGTTGACGTGTCCTTTAATCACATACATAAATTCAACTATATCGATTTAGGGCAATAACTTGGCGTCCATTGTGGTCTATGAGGATAGAATAATTGTGGTGTTGTTTTGAGTTATTAATTATTTACTTATTTGCTTCAGTATGTTGGTATGATTCAAAATCCTATTAAGTTATGAGGACACCTATCATTTCTTGTAAGCAAATTCTATTTATAATTAGATCATTTTAGATCAGCGAAAAGCAAAAATATCAACAGAATAGGAGATGATGATTCATCTCATTTAATATGTCAAACTAGTACTTAAAACAATATTTTTATATATATAGTTATATAATATAAATTTTCAATGAAGAGATATTGGCCGATAAACCTCAAGTATATATTGCTCCGCCCATGCATTGGGGTATAAGCATAAACAGGAAGAAAGGAACCAAAAGAGTCAAGAACATTTTAGCTAATGGTTGCAAAAATGCACACACAAATACAAAAGAGTCTCAATTTCAGAACTTGCAACAAAAACAGGAAAAACAAAATCAAGACAGAGGAGGTGCGTCTTTGTTCTCATCATCTGAGAGATCCATGGAGTCATCTCTGTCCGAGCCATCCTCTCCTTTTCCTGATAGAACTTGCTCTAACAATCCTTTCGCAGACTTAGCCGCAGCTTCAGCTTCCGCGATAGCCAAGGGAAGATCAAGGTTGTTGTTTTGGATCTCATGAAGGGTGTCCACCCTAGTCTTTAGGACCATCCAATTCTTGTCCAACTCAGCTGACTGCTTATCATTGTTACGCCTCATACGCAATGCTTTGACCTTGGCCTCGAGTCGAGCTCTCTCCTTCTCATCCTTATCACGAACCAATGCCAAATCAGCCTCTAGTTGGGCCACCTTTTCTTGTAGCTCCTTGTTGGATTTGGTAAGGATGGACTGTTCAACTCCGCGCCTCCCTTGCTCTCGTCTAACCTCTTGGAGACGTTGAGATAGAACGTTTTTTGTAACTTGCAGAACCTCATTGTCATCTTGGAGTCCTGCATTCCTTGACCGGAGCTCATTTATCTCTGCCTGGAGCAAACTTGCTTCGGATTTTAGATGCTCAACCTCTCTGGAATGGTCCATACGATTATCCATTTCACTGCTAGCCTTTCTTTGATAGGCGATGGCAAATAGGTGGCTCTGTAGGATAATGCAGAAAAAAAAGATGGTTAGTGAAGCTTATTATGATGAAAATATATTTAGATGATTAGTAATGCTCGTCATACTTGGAGAATAGAGGTGATCAGCTGAGTTAGTGAATTTTCCAAGTCACGTTCCTCTAACTTCGCCTTCTCCTCAAGACCAAGCAAGCTCCCGAAGAGTTTAGCTGTCGCTGAGAAATCACTCAAGAGATTCACCCCTGTAGGAATTTCTACCACAACTCGACGTGGTATAGGGTTTGAAGGGCCCGCTTCAGAATTTGGAACACAAGTGGCTCCCATTGATGAGCCAATCATGGATATACTTGCCCTTGAGATGGGTGTCGGAGAATGGGAAATTCCACGCCTTTGGCTTTCTATACCCTCGACCATCATACCTTGAAAGTCGGTAGTGCAATCCTCACTTGGAGAAAACCTAACATTGGGATTTTTATTGGAAAAACCTGCAAGGATCTTTAAAATTAAGAAAAAACATCGGAAATATAAAACAAAATAATAGAAAACTCATGTTCATGTAGGCACTTACAGTGTTCTTTGCCACTTGATTGAAGTATTTGTGTAGAGATTTTCTCCCAAAGCTCGTTTATAGCGGCTTTTCCCCTTCGGGGTTTTGGTCGTGCAATTTCATTTTCAGCTCTCTCGTCAGAGGAAGGAGGCAATTGTGGTCTGTCCCGTCAAAGATGTGGAAGACAAATATTAGGAAG
This sequence comes from Solanum aculeatissimum, assembly GCA_038996855.1. Classification (NCBI taxonomy): domain Eukaryota; kingdom Viridiplantae; phylum Streptophyta; class Magnoliopsida; order Solanales; family Solanaceae; genus Solanum; species Solanum aculeatissimum. Next base: position 8,338 of record JBCEWC010003163.1, read on the forward strand.
ACGACATATTCAATATTCCTTTTTAATAAAATAAGTTCAAGTGTTTACCTTGGTACATGCATAGTCCCTTGAAACATATTGCTCATGTTATTTTGTTGTAACATGTAGTTGCTTGAGAGCCAATTTGTTGAAGCCTTAATCGAATAGATGTACAAAAATTAGACAAAACATTAAAGTATTTGAAAAGGTAATAATTTATATGCATCAAAAGTAAAATGAAAGGGTAAATAAATTACCATAAAAGTTTGATAATTTTGAGCCGATAAACAACTAAGGAGAAATTGATTTGGGTGTGGTTGGTGCACAGGAGGATCAACAGGCACAATAGCACACTGAGATGACTCAAGTATATGAAAAGTTGATCTATCATTTTCTTCATTATTTGTTGCATTCTGGGATAAATTATTTTCATTTGACGACATCTTATCAGAGATTTCCTGTACAATAAATTGAGTCACAAAATAAAAAAAAAAGTTATATTTACGTCATACAATTTAATTATTGTGTTCGTAATATACATGTTGATAGCCAAAACATTCTATTATTCAAATTTATCGTAAATCTAAAATTTAGTTGTCATCCAATTTTTACTTACTCATATTGATAATTATTTAATTTGAATCCCCAAAAAGTTATTTAAATAAATAAAAAAGAATAGGAAAAAGGAAAAGATAAATTGGGGAAACCAATAAATTTGAAAATCTTTTAGGTTAAAAAAAAATGTAAAGGTTATAACTCATCCCTACTTTATTTAATTGAGTTGTCTCATCATTAATGATTTAAAGAAAGAAGAATATTTAAGGATCTGCTATAATAAAATATGTTCAAGTAAAATTAATCTACAACTTTAAAATGATTGATATGGATACATAATTTTATTTACAATCTAAAATTAAACTAAATATATGAAAATGAGAATAATCCTAATTTCTTTAGCTTATCTTTGAAAGTGAGTAACTTTTAAAAGTTTTAATAAATCAAATTTCAAAATTTATGATATTAAAAATTTAAATAGATCTATGTTACAAGAGATAGATCAAACCCAATAATCTAGATTTATAAATTTATACTTTGTGTGAAATTAAATGCTAATATTATTTTTCTTTTCAATCTTTTATATGCTGCGATTAAGATTTGAGTTATATAATTTAAGAAAAAAATTGACACAGATCCATCAATTTCTTAGGAACTACAATAAAAATTTTTTAAAAAATATTGAGAGATAAAAATAAGAAAATAAAAGTGATGTCCGAGTCATAAACTTCAACAAATAATTTAAAGAAAAACAAAAAATGCCTCTACATACAACAAATTAAATACTAATAATTTACTTACGCTATTAACTCGCACAAGATCAAACACTTCCGATAAAATCAATTCCAAACCTGTATAAAGAAGAAAAAAAGAATGTTAGAGTATTTAATATATGTAAGAAATTGAAAATCTTTCTCTACTTCATTAGAGTTGCTACGAATATACAAAAATAGTTTTTTATCAGTTGTGTGAGAAATGACAGAATAGGAAGGAACACACCTTTGAGTCTTGAGATACGGTGAATGAGGAGAAAAATGTCGATATTTATAGGTTGTGAAATCTTGAAATGAGAAAAATGGTCAACAAAATAGCATCATTATTTAACTTCTTACCAAATTTTATTATGGAAAGTGAAAAGAATACGGACAGAAAATATTAATTTAATAGATTGATGATTTTCCCCTTTAATTTTTTTTAAAAACTTTTTAACTAGTTTCAGGACATCCACAAATATAGAGAAAAATAAATACATAAAAGAACTATGATATGAATAATAAAAAGATTTTACTAATCCAGAAAATATAATAAATATATTTCAAATTAAGGAAAGTAGTTATAGAAGAGTACTCAATGTAATCTTAAATCAAGTAGAATAATATGCACTATAGATTGATATTAAATTTTGAATGTTAGATTTCTTTACTTGATAATTAATGATTAATTGCACGTTATTAGTAAGAAGTTGCATTCACACTAACAACAATATTATTAAAATAGGCATCCACGTATTCACATAAAAGATGATAGTAATTTAGGATAAAATAAGTTGTATTGAAAAAAATTATATTTTAATTAAAATTGATCCTATAAATCAAGTGAAGAAGTTGTCTATAATGATCCTATAAATGAGTACAAAACAACATAATATTTCAAATCAACTAACATTACATGTTATACGTCGAAATTAAACTACAAGGACTAACATATAACAATTAAAAAAACATCTTGAGTTAACTTCACTAAAACTCTGAGTTTTGAGTCGGAATACATTTCATTCAAGTTTAAAGCTATAATAATATAGTCAGTATAGTTTGAAATAATTATATGCTTCGTACCTGATTTCAAGTCAGATTCGTCACTCCTTCAAAAAAAATTCTCAATACATGTATCTCTGAGGCCAAATATATTTAAAATATAGATATATATGCGGGGCGAAGAGCAAGAAAGGAGAGAAACAAATAAGAGAGTCATTAATACGGTGTTTAAGAAAAATAAAGATTTTTAAAATTGAGTTAACTTCACTAAAACTCTGAGTTTTGAGTCGGAATACATTTCATTCAAGTTTAAAGCTATAATAATATAGTCAGTATAGTCCTCTACTCAATGTCTATGAAGCCTCTATACTTATCTAGAAGGTGCCAAGACAAGTCCCGGGTAACCTCAAAAGAAATAACTCTAACTACTCAATATAAAAAGGAAAAAGGCTCCTCCGGATAGCAAGGAAGGCTCACCAAATTAGTTGAATGTGCCTCAACGATACGTCTAATGATGATCCCTAATACCTGTCTCTGCATCATAAAACGATGCAATCCAAATGGACGTCAGCACATTGAATATACTGTTATGTAAGAATGACTAAAGTAAACACATTGGGCTTGACTCAACTCAACAAACTCGACTCAGAACTCAACTCATGACTCGACTTAGTGGATATGCAAGTTTAAAGTTTTAAAATCATGCTTTAAATTAGACTCAATGCTTTATGCAACTTAGTTTAAAAATTGTGACATGCTCAATCAAATGTTGCTTGGAAATTTCTCTAACCGACATAACTCTCCATCATCAAGAATTTGGTGATGTACAATGAAACAAATGTTTTTGCCACGCCCGTCCTAAACTTACCAAGGTAAAGGACGTCAACTTCTCCCTCTCTCTCGAATCCAAAGAGAATGTCCATCTATTGGGACATGAGCTGCCAGAGTTAACTGCACGACTATCCTACACTGGTAACGTAGTTCTGGGGTGTTTCCTCTTACCCAATTCGGTGCTCAATACTCTTTCCAAGACTAAAACATGCTCGTGAAGAATCAACTCAAGTTCATCTCTTTGACTCATCTCAAAATAGCTCAACTCAGTTTCTCAATAGCTCAATAACTCAGGATTAACATTCAATGTAATGCAGGTCAAGACTCCAACTCACATCATTCAAGACTCTCACCTATATGGTCAATTAATATCATATCAATCATACTCAGCACATAAGACTTATTAGATGTTCATCACGTACATATGTAAAACAAAAATATGTACTCATCATGCTCGACTTACTCAACTCAAAATTAGACTCATGATCTGAATTCAGTCAACATACAGGAAAATAATGACATTTAGGGCTAGACTAACAATCATACAATTAGTATTCCAATTTCATGGTAACAACAATGCAGCTCATTAACTTATTCAAGTGTATTCATGAAGACTCAAAACAAGTGCAAGAAACTTATAACTTAAAATCACAGGATTTTGTATTACTCAGTTATTACTCGCAACTCTCATAAAATATGTTCAAAAATTATCTTTGTTAAACATAAAAATGATCACAAAATCTCAATTTAAAATAATGCATAAAATCAAACATAGTCCTCAATTAGGGTTCATGTGAATGAAGACATGAACATGCATTCAATCAAGTACTCAACTCATAAAGATCACTAACACACGTTTATGTACAAGAAACTCAATAGGATAATAGACAACTTAAGAATTCAATTTAAGAATTAGGGTAAGACTCTACTCGAACTCAATTTCAAAGAATCAACATGTGGGGGCGCGTGGATGAACTCAATCCAACTCTATGAGTAGCCTTACATACTTAGAAGATTGGAATTTCAGACTAGCTTGAAAGAACTCGCAAGATTCTCTGGAAACCCTAGTTTCTCTCCTCTTCTTCTCTCAAAAGTCTCCTCTTGGTTTTTGCGTAAAAGACTTTAGAATGGGTTTAGAAATCCTTTTTAAGTAAAAATCAACCTATATTGGTCGTGGGTAAGATTTAGGAGGGGTGGAAAAAAGACTAGAATGACCTTGATTTTAAAAGTGATCGTCAAGTACCGTAATGGGGAAAGTCCGCAACGCGGACTTGTCGCGCTTCAGTTCATTTTTGACAGAAAACTTAAAACGCGTTCAGAAACTGTTTTTCTATAAAATAACACATAAATTGCATTTATCAAATTCGTTTTATGTGTAATTTTACTTAAATTAATTCTTTAATTGATTTTTTAATCCCATAAAAAATATTGGAACCCCAGTTAAGTGTAAATCCACGATAAGTCCGTGACCTGGACATGTCACACACTTTTTTGAATTTGCATTTTTGCTCCAAAAAATTATCTTTTGATCTGGTTGTTCTAAAAATCAACCAAGACCATTTTTCCACATAATTTTTTGTGTTGATCGCGATTCCGGCCTCAAATTTGTCAAAAAAATTTGGAAAGATGTGTTATGCACACGTCTCTCCTCTAGGGTATTTCGGTAATTTTTACTGGGTATAATATTATCTCCCCTTTGGGATCATTCGTCCTCGAATGATGAGTACACTAGGAGATTTCTCATGGCACGAATACAATCACGGACACAAATACTCCAATTCAAGGGTGAACATCGACTCAAGGATAAAATACTCAATTCATTAGAGGACATCTTTGTCTGAAGCTTATAACTCTCATCAAAGCCTAAGTCTCACTACATACTCTTACCACGATCAAGCCTAACTCAAAGTCACCATGTTATCCCCCGCAAGTTAATCATACTCCTATAATCTATCTCGTAAGATTCTCATTCTATATCTTAGACATTCTTACCATCTAGCACGAATGGGACATCAAAATTCAAACAAATCGAATCATTTAAGCACCTCGACAATCAGTTATTTGAACTCAAGTAGGAAACATCAACTCTAATCAAGAATGGGACCATCAAGATACATAAGACTCTAGGTGTAGCTCTCCAACTTTGCTTCTCATCTCAACTATACTCATTTTCATGTCACTTCACTCCATCACTTGAAGCTTATAACTCCTATTTAAATCTCCGCCTAACCACATCCTCTTACTCTGTTCAAGCCTAATTCTAAACCCAAAAGTGTTATTTCTAAGATAATCATATTCCTACCGAGCTAACCCTCAAACTCTTACTCTATGCCTACACAGGGACTTTCATTTAGAGAATACTACTCCTTCTCATTCCTCTAACATATCTACCTGGAACACTCATTTGAAAGTCATCGCTAGCCTTCTCCAATCACTCATGTAATGACATTCACTCATTTAAGTCTATCACTCTAACCACTTCAACTATAGTATCTTCCAACCTACTTAACACTTCTACCTCCTTCATTGAATGAGCTCTCACTCAAAGATACACTAACATACTCTTGTCTAGAGACACTCTAACCTACTCTTACCTATATATTGTACATCATAAGGTCTCTTCTCTCTCTTATTTCACATCCATGACCTTAATGAAAGGAGGACATCATAATTATCACATCAAAGAACATCCACCCTCACTCATCAGCAATAACTTATCTACTATCATCAACATCACTATCAAGATTGGAAAGTAGGATCATCGGAAGGGCTTAGAGCAAAAGATCATAAGCACGATACATTTGAGGGATTTGATCTGAGAGCATTCATAATGTGATACAATCTCATTATCCTTTTAGGACCTATCACGAGTTTATGGAATCGAACATGCTATGAAACTCAACTCATATCTTGTATGACATAAGGTTGAGAGCTCTAAGATTCATGAGATAAAATTACAACTATCACTCCTCATCCTCAGAACTCAACATGAATGTGAATCAACATCAGCTATGAATCTCGTGATGATACAACATCTTATCAATATTGCCAGAGTCATCTTATATCTTGCCAGGATATAGAACAAAAATTTGACTTATAGATTCATCTAATATGCCTTCTCAGAGGCAATGAATAGTCATTTGAATTTTGGTGCAATCCTATCCTACGCCGGCTAAGTAATTTTTGAAATTTGAGTGATCTGAACTCTTACCCGAATAAGTGATCAAGACTACTTTCAAAACATGTAATAATTCTCATACATTACAATCTTTGTGAGTAAAACACTCAAATACTCCTCTGAAGTCACAATGAACTTTACACTTAATTGATTGGAACCTCTTTCTTGAACTCTTATTGCTTTCTTTTAAAAATAGACATGCTTTGTTATGTACAAGTATGACATTTGGAACTACTCAAGTTCCCTCAAAACTCTTCTCTTACTAATAGCTTGAAATACTATTACTTTAATTGAAAACAATGCATAATGTATGGCAATGCAAAACCTTCAACAAATCAAATAGAGTTCATGTGAAAGATAAGCATGAACAATAATTAAGAACTTAAATCATATAAGAAATCATATATTCAATGATAGACATTTGAATTCAACCAGAAAGAGAAATAAAAACTTGAAATTTAAGAAAAGAATTGGGTTAAAACCCTAGGTTAAACCCCAACTGATTGTATTTAGATGTAGGACATGAACACGAACTTAGTCCAATACTATGAATAATCTTACATACGTAGAAGGAAAACACTAACTTGGAACCTTGAATTGAGGCTTGTAAATAAACAACCTTAGCTTCTTCGTTGACAAAACTTAGAACGTGTGAATTTGGTGTATCTAAGGTTTGGGCATGAACAAAGAGGTTATAGGCCATAAGATAGACTTAGGGAAGTTAATTGAGGATACAAGGTCACAAATACCCTTCTGGAAACATAAGAAAGTCATCAAATAAAAAAAAAGATCTTTTAGTGAGTTTTGTTGGTCAAATCAGCGATCTGGAGATCCTATCACCGATCCAGTTATCGAGTCGCCAAATTAGAGCTTCAAATCACCTAAACGAATAGTTTTGTAAGGCTTTCGGGTCCATTCAGCAAGCTCAATTGACAATGCATCGAACCCATTCAACGAGTCATTGAATTGGCTCTCAGTTCACGAGTTGTCCAGTTTGGATATGCTTTAGTAAAATGATCATAATGTTTTAATACAAATTGAATTTAGATGAATTTTGTAGAGTTGGAAAGAAGACTAAAAAATCTTTCATTTAATAGGTCATGGATCATCTAACTCTTTGTGTGCGAAAAAATATGGTCATTTGAAAATGACCCTTATATGAACTCATTTGAAAACTTAGCTTATTGAAATGTTTTGAACTTGGCTTGATGTTTGAGGTTCCTTATGACCCTAAACCACATTCAAATTTAGAAAATGATTTGAACATATATGGACAACATGAAAGTCATTGGGTTCAGACCTATCTGCATACGGGAAAGATTCGGATCTATGCTTGAAAGTTGCAGGGTGTTACATCAACTTTATTCCTTCAATGCTAGCATGCATTTTGTATATTGAGATAATGAAAAAATCTCAATTATGAGGACTCTTCATTTTCGGTGCAGCATGCATGTGAATTCTTTTTTAAAAATTATATTACTTTTATAAATTTGAGACATATTTGTTGACATTTTTAAAACGGCTAAGTAAGTTTCCTTATTAATAAATATGATAAAGTTCAAATCCAATCTATACTAATACTTAAAAAAATCAATGTCATTATTATTTTTTATTGAAATTTCAGTGTCATCACTTATATTTTATTTTGTGTTATTTTTTTAAGAAACACGTAAGATTGCTTTATTATAGTTGGACTAGATAAATATTTGAAGTACAAGTTAATTATATGTTAGTAACAATACTTTATCGTAAAAAATTTAAAAACTCAAAAAATCTTTAAAAAATCTCAAAAAATCCAAAAAATGAAAAAATCCAAGATTTATTATTTTTTTCTGATTTATAGATTTAAAAATCTGACATAAATGGTGAGTTTGGTATTTGAAAATCCGAACCAACCCAATCCATGCATGCTTATACATTACATATATGCAACATTATTATTTGCATATTATATATACATGTTTTTACACCATTTATACAATATCGATAGTTAAAAAAAATTCATGGAAAAAGTTTTGAAAAAAATATTATTTATTTAAAAATTGCATCCAAAAAAGAAATAACAAAATAAGCTGTTTTTTTTTTCAAAAAAAAAAAAGAATCAATGCTGCAAAAGACAAACAAAAAGATGTGTTGGGCCGATGTCGAACTCTGCTGTGTTGGGCCAATGGCCTCTTTTAGGCTTTTCTGGTATAAATAAAAATAGAGGAATTTTTTTAAATGATTAATATTAGATATGTTATGATGGATTTTAACATTATTTTTTAGTTATAAACTATAGCGTTAGATTTCTTGCATTGTATAGTATGAACTCCATGTGAGTTCATCCCTGATCATGGTCATGGTACGATAATTGTGGAGTATAAGTCCCTAGTATCAAAGGGAGATATCCATAATGTGATACGTAACTATATCATTAAACGTTAATGTGGAACATTTGTCATTCTCGAAAAATTTTTGTGTGACAAAAAAAATAAGTATGGACAAACATCATTATTTACAGTATGTATGCCATTTGATTTTATATTTATTTAAGCATGTTTATATCCATGCATTCTTGTCACAATCTATTTATATTCTTCAAAATTTAGTATTCTTTCTGAAACTGTATTCATTTCAAGTTTATTGACAGTTTATATTTGTATTTAATTCAATTTTACATGTTGTATCTTGTATGCTATATTGGTCTATTTTGTTATGAAATTTGTAGTCATTTTAAAATTAATGATTTTTTTCATTCAACTTATTCGTTCTTTCTCATAGGTTAATTTAACAAAACTTGCAATACTTTTTAAAGTAAGGCTCGAAGATCAAAGTTGAAATATGACGATAGTTTTTTTATGAAAAAAAATAGATCTATTGTTCAAAACGGCTTAACGGGTCACACAAATTGATGACAAACACTATTATTTCAATAATAATATTTTGATGAACTAAATTGAATTTGAGAAAAAATAATGATTATCAATGGAGAATTCAATCCAACACAAATTTTCGGTCGATTATTGTGTTTCAGGAAGAAGATGGAGAATCTCTTATTTTGAGACTCCTAATATTTGTAATGTAGTTGATTAAATCTTATTTATATTCTGTTAACTGAACTTTTTAAAAAATATGTATAAATGAGTTTAATAGCAAATTAGGTATAGCTATTTTTAAAAATATTGAAAGTGTAATTAAGAGGTACTATTAAATGCTAAAATGTTGTTATGTTGAAAATTTTCTCAAAGAAAAAATTACAAGAAAAGTAGCTCATTCTTTTTTTTTAATAGAAAATAGCCCAAGAAAGTCATGGACTCGACATAGTTCAAATCAACTCAAAGCCATTAGGCCCCCTTTTTTTTTACAGCGTTATTTTGTTTTTCTAAAATAAACAAAATTTATTTTGTTTATATATATATATATATAAGAAAGTCTTTCTTCAAAAAAAAATTCATGTATTTTTTCATGTATCAATACTATATAAATATATATATCAATATTGTATAAATAATTATGTAATGTATCAATATCGATATCGATATTTATTTGACTATCATGCATTCTCACCTTAATAAAATAAAATAAAAATAAACAAGAAATAATAAAATAACATAAACAAAATTCACAAAAGAAGTGAAACAATTAAAAAAAAACTTTTAAAAAAAAAGCAACAAAAAAATTTAAACAATGAAGTATTTTTTTTAAATTTTACTTTAACATAACACACACAAAAAAGGTTCCAATTTTTTTAAAAAAAAGGGAAGAAAAAGGCCAAAGTAAAAAAAAATTAAAAAAAGCACTACTAATATAAAGAAATAAAAAATAATCCAATAGCCCAACATGGGCATTAATTGTTAGCTATTTTATATGGTAACTTGCCAAATTGAAACCAAAATAAGTATAAAAAAAAAGAAGCTATTTTTTATGTAGATAATTTTCTCAATAATCTGTGGGTGTAATTATAAAAAAAAAAAAATCAAGGAGTAGGAGTTTTTTTAAAAAAAAGAAAAAACATATCTGTTATTTTTTCTTATCACTAAACATATAAAATAATAAAATTAAAAAGAAAAATAATAGAATTATGTTGTAAATAGGTTTCTACATTGTACACACATTACTCGTTCGGCCCAATAACGCCTGATCCACTATTTTTGCAACCCAAGCCCAATAGTAATCCCTTTAAAAGCCTTGAGTTCGCATATAGCTGTTAAAAAATATTTTAATTATGTTTCATAGCTATAGTTTGAGTAATTATATTTTGTAACTATAGTTATAGCAATATTTTTATAACTCACGTAGTACTTGTATATGTTTATATAATTGGCTAATTAGAATTTTTTTTATAGAGTTTGTATATTTCACTATACAATTCGTGTACAACGTTTGTATAATTCGCTATGCAATTTGATTCGCGCACAACTTTTGTTTAATCCGCGTACATCGTTTGTATAAATTATGCGAATTATACAAACTCAAACTGTAATTACTGCTAGATGTTTGCCGCGAGCCATTATTAATTCAAACTATAGCTATGTTAGCTAATTAACTAGTATATGTTTATTTATCCGCATAATTTTTTCCTTTCCTAAATCATAAGGGTTGCTTTGTAGTTAGTTAAAATTATGCAGGTACTGTAATGTATATATTAGTTAGATAGGTATAAACTACTTCATCATAAAATAATACATAATCCCTAATAACTTATTCATATATTAAGGAAACAGGATAAAAAAATATCTTCGAACTATTTGAAATAGAGCAAAATTTTAAATTGTAAGTTAAACGTCATATTATTTTTATACGTGAACAATTTGCTGCTTAACTAACTGTCAAACGGGGTATAACTTAATGCAAAAATGAATATGTTGGTGTAATATACCATAAATACAATAAATTACAGTGCAAAAAAATAAAATGATAAAATTGAATAAAAATTCAATTAGGATGAGACGGGGATATCTCGCTCTCTTTAAGGAGATTCAAGCCCAATGCGGCATAATCTACTCCGATCCAGCAGTATATCTCTTGACTTGTCCTCTCCAGGATACAATATTCCAAAACCATTGTATAACTCAAACAACTCCAGATTAGTTGAAGAGTCCAAAGCTCCACACAAAAAAACACATTTTTTCAACGTATAAATACTCTATTTTGTATAGTGAATATAGTTGAAGACTTAAAATATTTTTCATTAGTCTCAACTCTCTCTTTCACTATTGCACACATCACCACGTACACTACAATATTTATCCACACTTCTCATTTTTTTACCCTACTTTCACAAAGGAAGAAACATCATTATTTATAGATGAGAAATTCATCCTTGTCTTGAATAGGATTGATGTGGATAGTAATGTAGATAAATGAATAGAGGAATTATGCCTTGGAAGTTACATGAGTTACCAAGCATAATGAGGTAGATCATGACTGAGTGGCTACATGAGTTATAAGGAATAAAAAGGTAGAATAATGGGCAAATAAAGAGTTAGACGTTATAGGAGTAACATAGAAACTTATTGCCACATTCTACCATTAACTCATGATACAAATTAATATTATTATTTTAATATTAAAATGTATTTTGCACCAACAGAATAACACCGACTTTGGTATGCCGCTATTGAATAACTGAAATGAAGTTTGAAAGAACTGGATTGCCGTTACTCATATTTTAGTTTCGATTATAAATACATCATATTATAAATGTTCATTTAGTACTTCTATAATTTCCTAAAAATATTTGCAATTAAGCAACTACCTTACAAGTAAGTTCCCAAGCAACTTTTCAATCAGTAAATAATACATATTATAAGTATTATGTGTGTTATTATTTCATCACGATTTTATATTTGTGGTCCATATTATTTTACTATTCCATAAGTTGATATTTTTGACAAGAAAGAATATTCAAGGATTAAGAAATTATTGTAATTCCCACTACACACACCTGAAAATGGACATAATCATGACCAAAAGCACTAAATTTTGTTCCATTTATAAGCCAAAGTTTTGTTTAGATGCGGCGAAAGGAATACACATTTTGTTTAGAGATGCTAATTGCCATAAAATTAGGTGGACAAGACAATTTCCTAACTACAATCTATTCCTATGTGACATCATTTAATTATTAGTTTAGGATTTAAGTAATATAATCTTTAATAACAAGTTAGTTGTTATTTTTATCAGATTATCAATTAATGCTTATCATATAAAATTATTTGCAATTCTTTTATAAGTAATATGATTGAATAAATATATTTTACATCATCGATATATAGAGTTTATAGTCTGTTTGACCAAATTTGTAATAGTTATTCTTTTTTACCAAAAAAAATGTACTTTTTGAAAATGCTTTGAGAAATTACTTGTTTGTCTCAATTTATGTGACATTTTTCACTTCTTAAGAATCAGTTAGAGCTCTGCGGGGTGGGATAGGTTTAAAGTTATATGGGGCGGGGTGGGTGTGGGGCTGGTTGAAGTAGCTATTTTTAAAACTAATGCAGGGCGGGGCAGGTTGCACGTTTAAAAAACCAAATAGAAATTTGAAGAAAATTAAATCTTTGTAATTAGTAATTATTAAAGATATAAACTTTCTATATGAAACATTGACTTTAATTTTATTTTTTTCTAAAATTTAAACTAGACATGTCCGGTAAATTGTTAATTGTTAATTAGAAGCTTTTAATTACGATTAAGAAATAATTGTTGAAATGTCAATTAAAAATAGTTAATTAGTTGTTGAGACGTTAATTAGTGAAAAATTAAAAAAAATATGAATTTTTATTTTTCATGTTAAATTCAATTAAAAAATAAAGGAACTTAAAAATTTAAGTGGAGCGGAGTGAGTTGAAAATGAAGAAAGTCATCATGTGGGGCGGGGCAAAGTGATTTAAAAAATTTACGAATTAAGCTCAATTAACCTCGCACACGCTCCGCACTCGCCTAATTGCCATCCCTAGCCGTCTCTTTTCTTTTATATAATATTTGCATCCAATCTCTTCTTCATTCTTTTTGGATGTACTTTGGGCGCACATCTTTTTGTTTCCACTTTTTAACACAAGTTGCATTTTAATTATAATCACCTTTGATTGACTCAGTTTATTTTGGATAATCAGTCCAACATTTGAAGAGTTTTTGAATTAGAATTCCTCCAATTTGCTTATTACACATGCTTTTGTAGTCAAGGCGGCGCTTCCATTTGTCTTAAATGTTTTTTTAAACTCTTTTATAGGCGGCGTTTCCTTCCCCGCCGGGCGAGAGAGGGAAGGAAGAAGTAGGCCTTGAAGAATGAGTCGAGCCGTACAAGGATACAGGGATATAGCAAGTAAACAACAAGGTTCTCCCTAAGTGTGACGTGGTTGTTCTTTGAGTTTGTTGTATGCTGAGGTATAAAGTCCCGCTACATTAGTGTAGTTTATCTATTTGATTTTTAAAAAAAATCTTATAGCTTAAAAAATAGAAGAATATCAAGTTTCTTAAGAACACACTGTAAATTCTGTAAAGTCGAACATAATTTTATTTTTTCTTCATTTCTAATTGATGTTTTAAAAAAAGAAGTTTAGATATTTTATTTTTCAAATACATCAAGAACAACATTAAAAACAAGAAAGTTTAATTACATTGATACCATAGTGCCAAAAAACATGTCAAAGAACACTAATTAATTAAAGATCACTACAGATAATCATTCACAAAAAGTGTGATTATCACTGAGAAGAATAATCATAAAGTTAAAAAGTTAATTTAATTCTTTTTTACTTGGCTTATACCTATGTTTTGCTTTGCTTACTTTTATAATAAGGTAACTAATGTCATAGATATTAGGAATCCATTGGATTTACTCAATTTAGATGTTTTTAAGTTAAAATAAATTTTAAGTAATTTTGAAGTATTTGAATAAAGTTAAAAAGTACTTATAATCACTTATTTTTAAGATAAACATAATAAAAATAAATTAATCCAGGCAAGCTCTAAATGTCAATTACACACATCGTGCACTAAGATTGCATGGAAAATATTTCTAAATTTTTTCATGTTCGATAAATTTTGATTTCTAACGCATTTTATTTTCATCCTAATTCCATAGCTCCTAAGTCTCATCATTCCCATATAATCTATCACTCAAATCTTCTTTGTCTCTATCTTTTATAATATTTGTCTAAATTATATACAAATATTTTCAAGTTCATAGATAATTATATTGAACATTATTTCACTATTTTTCTGAGGGATATATAAGCTTGGTGGAATGGTGGTAATTTGTTCATTGTACATATTTATCCTTTCATGATAAGAGGTCGTTTGGTATGAGGTATAAGTTATAATAATTTCGAGATAAAACATATAATTATTTTATCTCATGTTTGGTTAGAGGTATAAGGTAATCCTTGGACTATTTATTCCACCTTTTTTGCCTTAGTGATCAGATAAGTTATCTTATATATATGGTGGGATAACTTATCCTAGGCTAACTTATCGCGAAATTAATTATCCTAGGATAACATTTCGCCAACCAAACGACCCCTAATAGTATTAATAGTATTCTCTTAATTTTTTGTTCTTTAATTTTTGTTACTATTTGTTATTTTGTGTTTCAATTATCTTATTATTTTATTATTGTTATTATTTTTCCTTGAATGATGCTTTTTTAAATTATTTATTATGTCTTCTTTACTTTTATTAATTACATTATGAGATCTTTCCGAAGCACTTTTTTCACTCGCAAGATATATAGATAAAATTTGCTTTTACTTTAACTTTATTTTTGGAATCATAACGTAAGATTATACTGAATATATTATGATAATTATATATAAAAAGATAATATTTTTTAAATAATTTAAAAAAATAAATAAAATATCCACTTATTTTCTCGAAAAAATATTTTCCTCCCTACCAAGCACAACCTTAAAATCAAATACAAATTAATTTGGTGACCCTTCAGATCTTGAATAGATATACAGCTGACATATAAACTAGTTGGAAAATTTGACAGGTTAATTATAATTAATATAATTCTCTTCATCCTTAATCCTAAAGCTAACTTTTCATTTTCATTATTATAATTAATTTATTATTCCTCTTTAGTTGTATCCACATCAATAGTTCACTAGAAAAGCTAACTGCATATGTCAATATCTTTCATAAGAAAAATATTATGTTATATGTTCACGTAAAGTCAGTGACAGAATCAGAATTATCACTAAGTGGTTCAGAATCTGAAAAAATAGCCACACAAACTAGTTTAAGGGGATTCAACATCTACTATATACATATAAAAAATTATTTTAATCATATACAAATAGTATAATTTGTCGTCGAAGGAGGTTCAGATGACTCCCGTACCAAAGGAGTACCTCCGCACCTGGTCAGAGTCACGTAGAGTCAAGGAAGTTCAATTCATTTGAATTTTTTAAATAAAATATACATTATTATACATAGTTAATATATTTTTTATATATAAATAGTATGTAGATGTCAAATGTCCTTTAATTTTTTCAAATATTTAATTTTTATATTTTGAATTATCTAATGAAAATTCTGACTCTGCTGTTACGTATATTTTAAATAACCATTTTAGTTTACAACGAATATCTTTCTTTCGTCCTTTTTAAGTATTTAGTATGTGTTTAACAATTAAAAAAAATTGTGTTGCAAGCATATGCTCTCCAAAAAAAAGTGTTGTTTATAGTATTATTTAATTTAATTTGTTCTTTCTTATCCATTTTCATGTCTTGTAGTGCAAAATTGCATTCACTTTTCCCAATTATCTTTTGATTTCCATTAATTATTACTCTTTTCGTTCGATTTTATGTGACACTATTTGAATTGATAGGGTATTTCAAAAAGAAAAGAACACTTTTAAAATTTGTAATCCAAACAATCCTTAGATAATTATTTGGTTGTAAACCATTTCATTAGGGATAAAAGAAAATTTTTAAAATAAAATTATTTATAACTATAATAAGATAACATTTTTTTTAAACAAATTAAAAAAAAAAAGTCATATAAAATAAGACGAAGGAATGACTGTATATTGTTCAAATTTAGTTTTCCCTAATAAAGATTTGGAAGAAAAGTTGTATATTCTGTTTATGTTGTCATCCATTAGTTTTTGTCTTTTGAATTTTTCAAATAAAATAATATATCTTATTAATGAAAAATACCTTTATACTAATTATATTCATAAATTCTTTTTAATATATATTTTCTCTGTTAATTCGTTTAGAAAATGGATCGTTTAAGAAATAATTTAAAAAAAAAAGATTCCACTTCCACATATTATGCTACACAGTCAGCAAATTGTTCAGATTAATTTTCCTTATAAAGATTTGGAAGAAAAGTTTGGTTGAGTCCCCACAAAATTTTGCAAGTGTAATTATATGCAATATATAGATATATTGGAACCCACCACATAAATCAGAGGCGAAATCAAAATTTTAAAATTATGAATTTTAAATTTTATAATGATAAATTTAAATATTAATAACTAGATTTAAAATTTAATATTTATATGTATATATATAATAAATTTTTTAATACTAATACACTCTTTAAGCAGAAGTTACTGAATTCGATCGAAGTCGAATTCCTTTGTATTAAATTTTTTTATTATTGATGTCAGCTTAATTTGTTAGTAGAAAGTTGATAGATGGTGATATGCTCGTGTTTCTACGTGCACTAACGTAATGCTCCAACAAACAAATAAGGCTTTAATTTATTTTTCCCCCAATTAAAGGAGGAAGAAAGCACCAAAATAAGCTTACATAAGCAAATGCACTATCCACAAAACCTGGGTTGGTTACAGTGGCGGAGCCAAACTTTTTATTGAGGGTGTTCAAGATATGAAGAAGCAGACATATGAATTGATCGAAGGGAATTTGATATATACTAAATATACACAAAATATTATTTACACACTATCATGTATTTTTCGTTATTAGTTGTCCTTTATGTTTCCTTTACTTTTTATTTTCCTTTTTTTCATATCTAGTTTATTCTGCTTATGAGTTTTTTAGACGAAGGTCCCAGGAAACAGTCTCTCTATACCTTTGAGATAGTGGTAAGATCTACGTACGTTCTACCCTCCCCAGACCCCACTTGTGGGATTCCACTGGGTATGTTATTGTTGTTGTAGTATTATTTTAATCATATATAAATATTATATTTTTTCATCGAAGAAAGTTCAGATAAACCCCTTAGCCAAGGGATAGGTCCGCCCCTGATTGATTAAATGTTGTTAATGAAAATAAGTAATTAGTAATTCTCATTTGACATACATATCCATTGAACATGCTACTTCCTTTTGAGCATGTCAAGGATTTTGGTGGTAAAAAATTATATCCTCATATAAATGAATACTTAATATATATTATATTTTATTTTATATTTATATGATAAGAAGAGGATGTTAATTTTTGGCTTTAACTAATTATAGGTTGGTTGTGTGATATTTTAAAAGAATAAAAGAAAGGGTTTTTCCACATCCCAATTGACCCTTTCCCTCTTCAAAGATCAATGAGATGAGGTAATGTAACCAAAACCTAATTTTTTTTCATAGTGGAAATCCTATTTTTGCCACTATTTTTCTACAAAATGTTTTTTATTATTAAATATTTGAATGTTCAATATCTACCTTTTTGCTTCACCTAAATTGTTTTTTGTCCTCAAGCCGTACTACAATTTTGGGTGATTACCTCATCAATTGGGGGCATCATAACAGAATTAGAAATAAAGATTTTTCTATTCCGAATCAATAAAAAATTTGTGCTATAAAATATATTGTTTTACCGAATCAGTTTTATCATATAAAAATATTATTATTTTTTTTTTGTCAGCAATTCAATCAAAATATCTATTGAGATAGAAACTGAACAATTCAATCATAATATCAATGGAGATAGCTACAAAAAAGTTAATTAAACACTTAGAATGACAATAATATTGAATATTTATTATTTAGTTTTACATTAGTTTAGACAATTAAAATGTGTAACCTAATTTTAATTTTTGTTTAACGTTTAGCATGATTTGATACTTTAAAATTATGATCATCTTTATTATGATTTATTTATCTGCAATATTTATTTTATGTAATTTTATTATTATTTTTTTGGTTGAATATTTTGATGTCATTATTTATATCATATCTTGTATTATTTTTCTAAGAAACATCTTAGAAAATTATATTTTGATAGAATTAAAGAAATATTTTGAACCACAAAACTTTAAATATTTTTTTATGTTGAATTACCTCCCAAAAATTAGAGCAATATAATGGAACCATTAATTTAATCTGTAACTAAGTTCAGATTAAGACACTATTAAGGAATCTGGTCTATCTGATATTTTTATATCCTTTCTTATTTCTTATTATAAGATTGCACATTCAACTTGGTAACTACCTCAAACTAAAAGAAATAATTGAAATTGAAAAGAATGACAACAAGGAGCCTCTTACTACAAAGAGGTCCCACCATTGGCTAGTGGGAATGTTGGATCGTCTAATGAGGGGTTCTGTCACCTGTGTCTGCATCGTAAAATAATGTAGGTCCAGAGGACGTTAGTATGTGGAATGTACGAGTATGTAAAATGGGCAAAACAAGAAAACTCGGGATACAATGCTCAAGTCATAGGCTTAATGTAGAAAATAATTCAATAACAGAAGCAATGCAATATAATAAAATATCTGATTTAATGCATAAATAAGTGCAACTCAATCTATGTCTGAAAATAATATATTTTGCAACTTGGGGAGTTTCTCTAACCGACAATCATCACTATGAGTATCATGATGATACAACGTCTTGCCAACGTTGCCAGAGCCATCCAATACCTTGCAAGGGTAAGGGACGAAGTTGAACTTATAGATCCATCTAAACTGGGTCATCTCAATGGCATATGAGGAGTCATACAATATTGTTACGATCCTATCCTACACTGGCTATGTAGTTTATGAGTTCGAGTTATTATTACTCTTACCCATATCGGTGCTCAATACTACTCCCAAAATATTATTTACATGCTCATAATTGTATAGATATCCCACTTTAGGGGAAAAACTAAAAATCTGATACTTAGAGCCTTGGCTCAATGTATTTTTCCTAAACTGACTTTTCTTTCTTAAAACTGATAACACTTTCTCATAACTGGTAATGCTTTCAATAAAAAGAAAGTAATCATGCTCTCTTTAATGATAAAATAATGCATTAAGAACTATCAAGTTTTCCTCAAACTCTGAAATTTATGCATAATGAGTAGTGATGCAAAATATTTAACTGATTGGACTGTTTTTTCCAAAATAGATGTGTTATGCTCAAAAGCAAGTATAGTAAATAGGCTATTTACACAACTTAGACTGAGATATGTCTTGAAACTAACTCATACTTTGGACTGGATACTTTTCATGAATTCTTTAGAGTCATAAATATATGAACAAAATGTCTTGACATTCAAAGCTTAACTTGACATTAATAGAGTGATGCATTGCAGTAATTCACTTTAAAGAGATAACATAGGCATATAACTCAAGAAATTTACTCAAAATAAGAGAAGAAAGCTTGAACTCAACCCATAGTTTAATTTGGGCAGAAACTACTAGTTCATCGGTAGGAAAACGAACTTAAAATAATTTTTGAGGAATCTTACATACTTGGGTACGAATTTCTTGACGAATTTGAGAGATTTTCTCAAACCCTAACTCTTCTTCTTTTCTCCCTAATTGTTTTTCTTTGAATGGTGTATGTGAAAGTGAAAGAGAATAGCGTAGATTACAAATTTAGGGCGAAAACGATCTCAAAACGATGGGGTTCTAGTCTAGGATGGGTGGGAAAAGGACTAGAATGCCCTTACTTTTAAAACTAAATGTCAAGTACCATAATGGAGCAAGTCCACGACGCGGACTTATTCCATTTCAGTTTATTTTTAGACGAAAACCTTAAAACGCGTTCAAAATCTGTTTTCCTATAAAATAACTCATAAATCACATTCATGAATGTGTTTTATTAGTATTTATGTAAATTGCACTTGTCTAGTGCGTTTTATGAATAAAACTCAAAAATGAACTATGAGGAGTAGGTTCGCGATGCGGACCTATCACGTAACCTTCTAGTTTTGCAATTTTGCTCCAAAAAATTATCTTTTGATTCGATTGACCTAAAATTCAACCGAGACCACCTTCCCACATATTTTTTTACCCTGATCGTTATTCCAACCTCAGATTTGCCAAAAAAGTTTGAAATAACACAATATGCGAGCAATATTTATTTCTCTACTTTGATAATATACTTATTTTAGTTCTATCTATGCAACCTGGTACTACAGGTGAAAGAGTTGTTACTCCAGATGTTTTTAAGTGTGCAACTCCAATAAACATTGATATCGGTTATAAGTCACGTGGACTAAAATGAAAAGGTCGATATATTATCACCACTTCACAATTATAACACATGAAGCAATCCAAAAGAGATCAATTTTCACCACCTAATGCAACAGATGCAGCAAACATTTGAATGTATTACTTGGGGCTTGTTTTGTTTTGAATGTGTTTTAGGTGTTTTTCACATATACTAACTAGTGGTTTAAATGTGGATGGTTTGTGTAAATTGTCATTTCATTTTTTGTGCAAATGTTGATCAGTTAAGCTTTTTGTGGATTATTTATGAATGTTTGGAGCAGGTTATATTCAACTATTGTTGTTTTATTATTGTTCATAAATGGTTATTGTTCAACTATTGATGCAATCTATAGAAATAAACAATTAGTGCAGAAACATAAACCAAAGGCATAATACAGAAACAAAAATCAAAGCCATAATACAGAAACACAAACCAAGACTAATATAGAAATACAAACCAAAGCCATAATATAGAAACATAAACCAAAGCCATAATACATAAACACAAACTAAGACTAATACAGAAACACAAACCATGAGATATTAATAACTTATCTTCATTCCTTAATACATAATCAATACAACAAAAACACAAATCAAAGTCATCATTCCTAAGACTACTAATACAGATACTTCCATCAGTGCTAAGACTACTAATATAGATATTTCCATATAGCCAAAATGACAAGTGAAGCAACGCAAATGATTCTGATTTTTCTTGCCTGCTTTCTCTCTTGTTCAAGCAATTTCATTTTTTTCAAAAGATCCCATGTAATCTTTTTTGCTTGAGGAGGTATTTCATCATCATATCATTGAAAATAATCGCATCCACCTCTTCTTTACAAAAATATTTAAAATAGTTATGATAAAAGAATCGACGTCCTATGTCACCATGAGAAGATAAAAATGATAAATCTCTTACCTTTGTGTTTTTGCAACAAAAGAATTGATGTCCTGTGTTAAGTTGCGTCCATGAGATTTTCAATTCACCATTGACCCCACATCGACAGAACACTGTTGCATTTGAAGAAGATGAAGTCGACAAATTAGACATTGATCTCCCTTGATAATAATGGCAGAATTTCGTTGGGGAGATTACGAAAGAAAAAAATTGTTTATCTCTACTACTAATAATGACAACTCTATCGTGAAGAAGATGAAAGAAGAATTTAATAAAGACAACTAGATTAAAAACATTTAAAAAAAATTATACTGATAGCAATGGTGAAAAGGAGAACAAAATACGGTAGATAAGAAATTAAAAAGGGAGAAGAAGAAATTATTAGGGTTTAATAAATGTCCATTTGAACTAAAAAAGGATTGTTACAATACACATCAGCATATATTTCTCAAGTGTCACGCGCTCAAGAAAAGTATTGCTTACGTTGAGTGCCAAGTCAACGAGGTATGCCTAATAGATAGGCTTCTTGAAGGAAGCGGGATTTTAATAGGAAGACATTCTTGTTGAGGTGCCTAAGCAAAAAATACGTACAAGTATAGGGGGTCACTTATGTCTTTTGCCTTTAATTTAGCATATCGACCAATACTAACTAGTACAATAGTAAATGAAAGTAGCTAGTGCTTGCAATTATTTTCAGTGGATATTCTTGTAATCCTTTAGGCATTGTTAGCTCTAATTGATTTCAATGACAAGAAAGTACCATATGTATGTACGATAATAAAACACCACTACAACTCCTTATGGACTGAAATAGCAACTATTTCAGAGGTGTTAGAACCGACAGGAATCAAGTGTCATGCGAATGCTAGCAAAGCAACTTCGAAAGATCATGAGTATGATAAGAATCAGGTGTTATGTGGAAGTTAGCAAAGCAAACCTCGAATGACCATGAGTAAGAAGACAAACAAGAAATATATCAAAAAGAGATACAAATATTTAATTAACGTGGTTCGGTCAACTGACCTACATCCACAAGAGGAGATGAGCAATCAACTATATAAAAGAGAATACACAATATCGAGAGAAATAACCTCACACAATTCACTCAGAATACAAGGAGGTATACACACACTTGTGTCTCACAATTTCTCCCCCACACTAGACTTTCAAATCCCCTAGGACTACATTGTGGATGCTACCAAACTAGAAGGGTCATACATTTTTTTCTATAAGAAAAAGGATTTGTCAAATATGGAGAAATCTCCTCTTAAAATTTCATGTCTCGCCATAGAGAACCTCTCTAAAAAAAATGTTGACTGGAACACCAATGTTGACCGTGTTTACTGTTCATGAACAGTAAACACGTTTTACTGTTCATGAATAGTAA
>JBCEWC010003164.1:0-31297 GCA_038996855.1 Solanum aculeatissimum
AGAAAATATAAGTAAAAAAAACGAAAAATTACACACACACACATATATATATATATATATATATATATATATATATATATATACATACATATAAGTAAAAAGTTTTTGAAAAAAATAGTTCATGTTTTATTTACATAAAAAGAAGCCCCAAATCAACGAAACTATACATGACTATACAATATAGTTATAGAAAGTATATATTGTTATACAATGTATATTATACATGAGCTATACACTAAATATCCATTATGATACACAAATATACACTGACTATACATGCCTATATAACGAGGGATGGATGCCCAAAATTGTAACAAATAGCCAAAGGTCAGCCGAATGGCTACTTTTCATAATTAAAAAAATGTGAACTATTTTTTGTATAAATAATTTTTCTGACTGGCTTGTGGGTGTAATTATCCCTTAAAAAATATATTTTTTTAAAATATAAAATTTAAAGAAGTTAGAGATGGTTGCGGAAGGTGTTCAGAAGATGCAGGTCACAGAGATGAGAATGTTAAGATGGATGTGTCGACATACCAAGGGGATAAGATTAGGAATGAGATCAGTCGAGGGAAGTTAGAGGTGGCCTCTGTGGTAGATAAAATGAGAGAAACGAGATTGCGATGGTGTGGGCATGTGCAGAGAAGAAGTGTTGATGCTCCTGTTAGGAGGTGCAAGAGGTTAGATTTAGGGGTTATGTGGAGGGGTAGAGGTAGACCGAAAAGGTATTGGGGGGAGGGGTGATTAGATCGAGGATATGGCAACTTCATTTCATCGAGGACATGACCTTAGATAGAAATAAATGGAGGTAGCGTATTAGGGTAGAAGGCTAATAGGATAGTAGGGGTAGAATGATGTTTGGTCTCGTAATATAGTAGGTTAGTAGAATTAATTATATATTTATATCTGATGTTGCTATTGTCCATATTATATGTGTTACTTTCATTGCATTTATATATTATCTTTTGTTTTCCTCTTTATTTATATCTAGTATCTTTTTCATTTGGGGTTTAATACTTTTGAGACGAGGGTTTTCCAGAAACAGTCTCTCTATCTCTATAAGATAGTGATAAGATTTGTGTACATTTTACCTTCCCCAGACTCTATTTGTGAGATTTCACTCGTATGTTTTGGTCAGACACTAACACTCATATAGATTCATTCATCAAGGGTATTATGCAGTTCAATATATCATTTATAAAGGATTATAAATTGAATTACGAGTTTAATAATATATTCATGCTTATGTTTCTTGTCCTCTTACACGATATATGTCATAGATTCATAATAAAAAACAAGGTTAATAGTAGATCGATTTTCTTTTTCATTCGTGAAGAGGTGCATATCTTGCCCCATGAGGTTTATAGTTGCATTACTTATAGCTTCCTTGTTCATAGACAAAGTGAATTTGGAATCGTCTTTCATTCCAAGGCATAACTTGTATCCATATGCTTCATATTCGCTCAGAGTTTTCTCCCAGAAATATAGTCATCCCTACGCCCTCACGTCAATCCCACGAGCCTCTTACTCATTCCCATTGAAGGACATATCTTATCTGTCTCTCTAGAAAAAATGGATATCTCCAGAAAAGATTTTCAGTTCAATTCATTTTTTTCTTTCTCTCCACCCGATCAATCTATTGACTCGACTTCTTAAATATTTGGAGTAAATATTTAAATTATCTCATTAAAAAAATTTCTTTGCATAATTGACAATCACAATGCATACACAAAGAAAGGGTCAATTTAGTTTCAAAAGTACTTATTATTGACAACAAAATCAAACTATAATGTGAGATTTAATAGAAGATCTCATTATTATTTTTTGTTTGACTTTTGTGCAATAACATTTTCATAAAAAGTGAACACGTATATCCCATTTAAGAATTCAGTTCAGTTCTAATCTTTTCCTAAGAACTTCCGCCTTGTTATTCTCTTAATGACTCGAAATCACAAGTCACAACTTTCAAATTGAAAGTGAAAGGTGCTTACCATCCGAGTAACTCCCTCGATCTTATCAGTTCTTTGAATACATAATTAAAAATTCACTTAGTTAATATTAAGATGACAATAATTTTAAATTTTCTTATTGAAAAAAATTATTTATTAATTGTTTAAATAATAGTATATTTATGAACTTAATAAAATTTTGTTTTCATTAATTTTGATCAGGATTTCTATATAATGTATTAATTATTTTTGACAGTGGGTAGATGAATTTTGGCCATAATTAGTATATCTGGAGTACTATATAAATTTGTTGTAATGTAATTATTTCTTTTGACAGTTGGTAGATAAATTCAATAATATTTGGTTTTTTTTAATGAATTTTGGTCATAAAAAACAAATATTATTCAAGAAAAAAAAATGTGTGTCTTGACTATAATTCAAGAAAATACGTCATTTTTATGCAATATTTGAAATTATAAACTAATTTAAAGTCGATATATTAAATAAATGGAAGAAAAAAAAATTCCCACCACGTGACTTATTATGTGTTAATAGATACTCCCTTTTTTCAAAATAAATATTATGGGTGTCCATCGATCGATTCGATTCGATTTTATATATTATTGGTTGGATTTATTAGTTTTTGATTTTACGATTTGATTTTCGGTTTACCTAATAAAAATGATAATGAAATTTTGCATTAATAAAAAGTAGATAGAGTACGAAGACTATGTTTACAAACTTGCAAAAGCTATAATTAATTAATTACAAACTAAAATACTAAAGTAGATAACTTATCACTTAATTACTGTAAAGATTAAAATAGGTAAAGTATTTTTATAGTGTCCTATTACTATTAAATTATTAATATTTACTATTTACGAAGTGGTAAAATAATAAATTATTATAATCTTATTGGGTTATCGGTTTATCCAATAACTCAATAGTAAAAATTGATATCGAACCGATAACAATAATTTTTTTATAAAAAATCATTAAAAATTCGATAACCTAATAACTCAATAACAATAAACCAACAATATTTTTATCGATTCGATTCGATTTTTGCACACCCCTAATAAATATCATTTTATTAAGCATTATATCTATTAAGAAATTAATAAATATAATGTATAGTTTATTAAATTATTTTCATTTAATAAATGGCTTTTAAAAGTTAAATACTATCAAAGGAATGAGATATGAACCTATAAATAAAAATAATAACATTGACAAATTATTCTTTGATTTGTCTTCAAATATATTTTTTTTGCGCCCTTCATTTTAATTTATTTGTCGTGATTTTCAAAAATACTTATCTCAAATTTTTTTTCATTTTAAAAGTTCAAAACAAATTAATTATTTTTTTTCTAAAATTTACTCTTTATAGTAACTATAAACTTTTCAAAATGGCACACAAATAGAAAAAATATACAATAAAATAATACTATATTTTAAAACATAAATAAGAGTCAAATAATATAAATTTCTCTTAATATGAAATGTAATTTTGTTTTAAAAATAATATATTAAAAAATACGATAAATAACTTAAAACGGAGAAAGTATATAATATATCGTAGCTGGTAATTTGTCTATTTGGAAATCAACCGTGTAAATAACATTTTATAAATTGGTAATTTGTCTATTTAAAAAACTAATAATGATATTGACAAGATATCTCATATTTATACAATACTTTATACAATATAATATAATATTATTAGTTTATATTTTTGAAAATAAAAATTATTTTTTAAAGATTTTATAATTTTCATGATTAAACGGGCCTGATAAATCGAATATGTACTATTTAATTAGCGAACATAGTTATAGTTTGAATTAATTACGGCTCGCGACAAACATGTAGTTGTAATTACAATTCGAGTTTTGTATAATTCGTGCGATTTATACAAACATTATGTGCGAATCAAATTGTATAGCGAAATATACAAACACTTTGAATTGTATAGCGAATTATACAAAGGTTGTGCACGAATTGTATAGCGAAATGTATGAACGTTATACAAAAACTGTGAATTATACAAACATATATAAATATAGCGTGAATTATATAGCGAATTATACAAACGTTGTGCACGAATTGTATAGCGACATATACAAACGCTATACAAAAACTGCGAATTATACTAATATATATAAATGTTGAGTGAATTATATATAAACGTTATTATAACTATAATTACAAAATGTAATCATCCAAACTATAGTTATAGTTTGAATTAATTACGGCTCGCGACAAACATGTAGTTGTAATTACAATTCGAGTTTTGTATAATTCGTGCGATTTATACAAACATTATGTGCGAATCAAATTGTATAGCGAAATATACAAACACTTTGAATTGTATAGCGAATTATACAAAGGTTGTGCACGAATTGTATAGCGAAATGTATGAACGTTATACAAAAACTGTGAATTATACAAACATATATAAATATAGCGTGAATTATATAGCGAATTATACAAACGTTGTGCACGAATTGTATAGCGACATATACAAACGCTATACAAAAACTGCGAATTATACTAATATATATAAATGTTGCGTGAATTATATATAAACGTTATTATAACTATAATTACAAAATGTAATCATCCAAACTATAGATATGAAACACAATTAAAATACTTTTAAATAATTATATAAAAAAAAATTTAAAAAATTATTTAAATTTTAAAATCGATATCACATAAATTACGACAGATCTATATTCCATGTGGATCTTTTTAAGGATTCCGTACAATTCCCTAAAAGTCAAAAACTTAGTATTGATTGAGTGTCAGCAGCCATTAAAGTCCCCCTAACCCCATGTACTCTATGGACCTAATTTGGACCACAAAATTAGGGTTTAATTTAATTGTCAGTATCTTCCGTACACATAAACTCGTACTGCGTCCATTTTTACGTGACATCTTTTGACTTGATTCAATATTTACGAAAATTTTTTTTTGAAATTTATGATCTAAAACAATTGTTAGATATTTGTGTGATTGAAATTAATTGGATTAAGGGAAGAAGAAGAATTTTAAAGTTAAATTATTTCTGATTATAGTAAAGTGTCATTTTTTTTTAGACAAGTTAAAAAGGAGAAAAAAGTTATCGCATAAAATGGGACAGAAAGTTTACGTAAGTGGTTTGCAAGAATAATCTTAGAAGTGGTTTGTTTTGAACTTTTCACTTTCGTTTGTCTCGTGAGCGAAAATGAAATGCATTATGGGACATACTTCAACTTGTCTTCGTTGTATTTTGTGACAATGTTGACTTGACATATAAATTTTGAAGTGTTCAACTGATATAACGAAGACGAATTCAGGTGCTTAGATGTTAAGCTGAGCATAAATTAAATATTTATTTATATATTATGTCTTAATTATTTGCATCTAAATATTTTCATATTTAATTCTCGCGATCAAACGGCTCCTTTGTAAATATTTTGACTAGGTTTCCAACAAGTAAACAAATGGCCAAATTTTCTTGATGGGCTGTGATGCAAAGGCCCAGAACTTGATCTTGATCTTGATCATTTAGCTAAGGCCCAAAAGTAAGTGCAAAAGCATTCGTGTCATTTATGCTCGATAGAGATAAAAGTTCAATTCAGAATCTACCAGTTATATCGTGAAAGGTATTATTACTTTGTTCCTATGAACTTATATCACAAAAAGTACAAAAATATTTTTCTTTGTACCAAACACATCTTAAAAGGAAAAAAGGAAGAAAAAAATGATTGTAATTTAGAAGTATTTATTTCTTCTAAATACAAAAAAATAATATACAATATAGATACGTAGTTGTTAGTTGGTCAATCTATTTTTATTTGCCAGATATTTTGTTTATTTTTTATCTATTTATATTCAACTCGACGCACTAATTTATTACTTCTATTCAAATTCATAAACCTCAAATTCTGAATTGGCGTTTATTTTTATTGTACTATACTAAGGTGATGTGTCATCAATTATAACTCATTAGATACAAGACAAAAGAAAGTCATAAATTTCAAACAAGATTTTCTTGTTTTCTTAATTGTATATTTAAAATAAAATAATTATAATAATGATGTTGACAAGATATCTCATCTTTATACGTTACTTTATAATAATATTATCATTTTTTATTTTTAAAATATTTTTCAATTTTTTTTTTACAATTTTTATGTTCAAATTAGTCCTTTTTTGGGTAAAAAAGTACGATTGATATATTCCCTCCATCTCATTTTTTATAATTTAAATAAACATGTTTAAATATAAAAATTTATATATAACGTAAATTGAAACATGTGAATTATATTATTAAGATTATACACCTATTTTTTTTAAATTCATGCATCATATTTCAAATTTCGAAAGTCAAATAATTTAATCTGACTGTAAATTCAAGCATGAAATATTTAGGTTTTTCAATTTTTTTTTACATATTTGAAAACTACGTAAAAGGTACTACTCCCTCGTCCCAAAATACGTTTAGCAAAAATAAAATTATCCTAAAACAAGTGTCATCATAGAAATCAAGAAGTAGTATGCATTATTTCAAGAAATGATGCTTCTTCATAGTGTTCAATTTTCAAGAAACGTCTAATAAATAAGGATAATTTATTAATTTTTATTAACAGATATGAAATGAACAAGGTGACACGTAGAAAATATAAGTCATAATGACTAATATTTAAATTTTGAAATACAAAAGATGCCAGATAAATTGGGACGGACTTCCGTTTCATGTGTTTGTTTTTTTTAAGGAATCCGTACACTTCACCAAAAGTCCAAAAAAAAATTAGTGTTGCAGCCATGGCCCCCCTTCTGCCCATGTACTCTATGGACCTAATCAAGCATGAGTAAAGGTATGTGGACCACAAAATTAGGGCACAATTTGATTCTCAAGATCTTGAGTACACATAAACTTGTATAAATTTAATTGGTAGTGGTGGGGGTGGGGATAAGTAAATTTATAAAAATAATTTTGAATTTTTTTATTTTTATTTGTTTTACGAGTAAAATTTTCTTCTTGAAACAGTTTCTCTATATCTATGAGATTTTTACTCTTCTCAGACTCCACTTGTGATATAACACAATTGTAGAACAATTTTCATCTTGGCTTTCACTCTTCACTCTATTATTGATATACACAATTATTCTCGTTATACATAAATAAATTTTTAAATTTGGGATTAACAACAAAATGCTCAAATTCATCTTTATCGTGTTTTCTGACAACGTTGACGTGACATATAAATCTTGAAGGTGTCTAGATGATTATTTTACAAGTTGGAATGTTCAATTGACACAAAAAAAATGAGTTTCATTATCTAGATGTGCATACTCAAAATTGAAGAACTTACTTAATAGCTGAAATCAAAATTAAATATATGTTTATGTATTATGCTTTAATTATTCATATGATTTGATACGCATATTGTACAACTCATTTGCGTTACGTGATAATGATAAATAAATAAATGAAAAAGAACAAAATTTGTAAACTTGAAGTTGTGTTTCGTTATACTTTTTTTGCAAAAGAGAGAAAAAGAACACTTGAGATTTGAATTTATAGAGATAGAGTTGAAAAATAGATTTAAATACCATTTCAAATTTAGGATCCAACTCCAAGTTGAATTTAAAAAATTTATAATCGAACACTAATTTAAAATACGATAAAAATATTTTTCGAAAAAAATAATTCTCGCGATCGAATGAGTCCTTAGTAAATATTGTGACTAGGTTTCCAACAAGTGAACAAATGGTCCATTTCCT
The DNA here is from genome assembly GCA_038996855.1 of Solanum aculeatissimum. Classification (NCBI taxonomy): domain Eukaryota; kingdom Viridiplantae; phylum Streptophyta; class Magnoliopsida; order Solanales; family Solanaceae; genus Solanum; species Solanum aculeatissimum. The sequence continues at coordinate 7,722 of JBCEWC010003164.1, forward strand.
TATGGGCCAGGCATGTTGATCGGTTCTCGTTATGGGCTGTGATGCAAGGCCCAGAACTCTGATATATATATATACACACACACACATGGTATAATATTGTATATACCTGATATACTATTATATATATCTGGTATCATTATTTATTTTAAAATATATTGTGCAAATTAATTTAACCGTTAGTGTCCTTTTTACTAAAAAGTATTTTTCAGTTGGAAAAATACCAATATACATGGTATCTGTATACCTGGTATAGAATTATATATACTAGATATACTTATTATTTTTAAAATATATTATGCATATTGATTTAATAATTTCTGGATTTCTTAATAAAAAGTATTAATCAATTGGAAAAATACCATTTGTATTTATAGTATAAATGAAGGAATTTGTTATAGGATAGAGGTGGGCGAGATTGACGGAGGGAGGAGAGAGGCGAGAGAGAGAGAGGGTAGAGAGTGGAAAGAGCCGAATTGTATATGTATATTTGTCAAGTTGTATGTCAAATAATTGCATATGTGTAACTGATATACATATGTATTTGTATATCTGGCAAGTGAGATTCGGAGAGGAAGAAGAGAGGAGAGAAAGAGAGGATAGAGAGTAGAGAGAGACGATTTATATATGTATATCTATCAGATAATTTTATATATATATATAACTGGTATATATATGTATTTGTATATTTGACAAAAGATTGCAGAGAGAGTGGAAGAGAGAAAATAGCAACAAAAAACTGTAATTATAGCTATAAGTTATAATTTTTTCAAACTATAGTTATATAATATAAATATATATCATATGTTTATCTAATTACGTAATTTATCCTTTTTAAAATTCAGGCCAGTAATGTTTTTTTCTAGGCCCAAAAGTGAGTGTAAAAGCATTGGAGTCACTTGCAAAAATGACCTCTTTTGGGAGGGTTTCAATTTTTGTTCTTTGGCACTTTTAAGTATAAAATAAGTAATTGAAATTCGAAAGTACTTCTAATATCGAAATGATAAATATTTTCACTTAATATTAGTTTATATTTTCGTATCATAATATAACATAAGTTATATATTAAAGGACAAAACAAATTACACCACTTAATTCCTATAAAACTTATATTGATAGAGATAAAATTTTAATTTAGAACCCACGAGTTATATCGTAAAATGGTTAAATATAATTAGTTTATTGAAAGAATAATAATTAATTTCCTTGAAAATAATGATAAAAATATGTAAGTTGTTTCATGATTGTATATTGTTTTATCTTTGTTTTAGGGGCACGAGTTCCTTGTTAGCCAACTAAGAAAATTTAAGGTTTTTTTTTATAATGCATTTAAATTAGTGTTATAATATTAATAGTTACTAATATTATAGTTAACATATATTTAGTACATTTTATTGCGTCCTACGATAAACTGTTGAATTAATGTGAATTCGTAATCAAACTTCTTGATCCATGTCATGATCCCGAATGAATAATATGTGACATTCGCACTAACCTCCTAATGGGAAAATCTATTATCTGACACAACTAGTTGAACTAGTACAATTTAAGTAATTTAAAGTTACGGAAGCAAGTTTAAATAATAAAACAGTTGAGTTTTTATAAATTTAAATAAAAATGTAGTCAATAAAAAATAATCCCTCGAAACTGAAAGTCATTGTACCAAAACCTCAACTATGAGTCTACCTAATGGATGCAACCTCAAAAATCGAACAAGTAAATAAATGGAGCCTGAGTCTGGAACAAAGGGACTAAGATAGTGGAAGAATCTATCGTAGCTCAAAAGATGCTAGTTCAACCCTTGGATTACGAAATCAGTGACTTACTAATTGAGATCTCTCTACAGCCACATGAAAATGCTCTGTACCCAACAAAAAAGAAGAGTAAATACAGTATTAGTACACATACCAGTAACGTACTCATGATTCTTGCGACTACTCTAATAAATAAAATATATAACAAGCAACTAAAGCAGAGTAGATCATACATGTATTGAAAAGAACACAAGTTTTCACAATTCATGTTCGTATGCCAATTTCGTATTATCAAACTAAATACAAGTTTAGCAATAGTCCTCTCAAGGGACCCACACCTAACAAGATTATGTGTCGGAATTGACACCCGATCCAATAATATGTCGGAGTGTGACACCCAGTTCAATGATGTGTCAGAACGTGACACCCAATCCAAATAACTTGTCGCAATGTGTCATTCGATCCAATAATATGTCAGAATGTGTCACCCAATCCAATAATGTGTCGGCACACGATACTCGATCCAATAATATGTCAGAACGTGACACTTGATCCACAAGCATGAGTACAAGCACAAGCACAAGCACAATGAATAATTCACAACTGGCCAAGTTTTACACAATTAGATCATATAGGATTTCAATTTACTTATATATCATCATTCTCTTTTTTCACATAAATGCAAGAAGTACTATGAAGTAGTTAACATGCATATATCACAAATGAGAATATTAAACCATCAGCTTTCTCGAATTCAAGTCTTGAACTCTATAGAACTGCAATTTTCTCCTTTTCCAAAGTTCTGGCTCGTTCTTGGTCAATAGACAATCAAAGAAGTACATATAATAAACAATCATGACCTAATTTATCCTGATTATAGTAAAATCCCAACCTTAGTCACCTTCATGATCATCTCCCCCAACTAGGATTTTTATCCACTATTAATTATAGGTTTGAATTTTTTTCAATATCAATTTTTCATAGAATCTAAGGTCTAGGAATCAAATTATAAGTTAGGAAAATAATTTTCTTACCTTTAGCAATGAAATTGATGAAAAACTTAAAGAGAAATAGCCTCAAGTCGTTTCCGATCTTTCAAAGATGAAGTGAGAGAAATAAGAATGACTTTGGGACTTTTCTAACTTAAAATCCGCGTCTGTCCCGCTATGACAACACAACTATAGCGAGAATAATTAAATCATAGCAAGTTGCATGGAGAAAAACACTTTGTCACATCTTATTCTCCTTTTTACAACACACTCTCAAAACATGACGTCAAATAATTTACCTTTTGCGTCAAAATCATTCGAATTCAGTTCCATAATATACCGGCTAAAATGTAAACAATAAAGATCAAAATTATTTTTAATTGTGAACTTTAGTAGATTGTAGTGCATTGTAAAAATTCTACGTTACAAAGGTAAAAAAAAATCTCTAGACTTAATCTGAAATATAATTTTTTTTTTAAAAAAAAATCATATAATGAGTTCTCCAATTCAAATTTTTTTAATAGTTTAATTGATTAATTATTTGAATTTTTATTTTCGTTCGTGAGATTGAGTTTCCATTTCTCATCTTGTAATTCATTTTCCATCTTATTTTAATTTTTCTATTACCAAGGTACGAAACTTTGAAAATAGAATAATGTAACAAATTACACCAAAATATCACCAAATAGCTTTTGCTAATAGAATAATTAATTCTTTTTTTTTTCAAAAAAAAAAAAAAGGTTCTTATTTAGTTCGACTAAAACACAAAAAACGTTAGGGTAGGTGGATGGTCCAAGAAATGCAACGTAATTTATGAGGTTTTGTAACTATTCTTTTTTGTTTCAAAATATTTATCGTAATTCTATTTTTAAAAAATTAAATAATATAAATTTTAATTAATATTTAAAATATATCTTTTAATCATATTTTATATAATTTTTAAATATTTAAAGGAAATAGTTACGAATGTCATTATCACAAAAGAAGTTGTAGTCCAAGAAAAACATCCCACCAAAAGAAGTTGTAGTCCAAGAGAAAATTTTAAAGATAAATTATTTTTTTATTTTATTTTATTATAACAATAATTATTCTTGAAACCTACACACTCTTCAATAAAATAAATATTTAAATAAAAAATTATATGTTAAAATATAAATAAAAAAATTTAAGTAATATCTTTTATGAAGTGTGTAAAAGAAAAACACTATCATAATTTGAAATGGAAAAAATTAGAAAAATAGTGGGCATATAACAATTTTGTAGTGAAGGTGTTCAACTTTGCCAAGTAATATTTGGAATTATATCTTTGTCAACATCAATTTTTATTTTATTTATTCGGTATTCAAAATTTATATTAAAATACGATTAATTTAAATTCATTATTTAAAAAAGTATATTCTACACAATTTTCTTTTATATTCATAACTTGAAATGATTCTTCCGATTAAGGTAAAAGACAAAAAAAATTCAATATTTCACATCTTTTATAATATTTGGTAAAATCAATTTTATTATTCTTTTTATTTCCTATTTTACATTCGATATTCATATTAAAATATAATTAATTTAAATTTGTATCGCGTAACGTTGATATTGATAAGGAAATTTAGGTGTTCTTAATTGTCCACGTTCAAACTTTCTACACCATTCAATAGTCCTTTTTTTCCAAAGTCAAACCTTTAATTATGATAAACCTTCCCTAAAGTTATTTTGCTGTTATTCAATCCTTTTTTTCATCTCATATATTTTATCTTCGCATTAAAATTCGACTAATTCAAATTTATATATGTTACATCTCTATTTTCTTCCTATTTATCATTCTCAAATGAGAACGAGATATTTTGTAATGACATTTTGAGAAGGAATTACTTATTATTTATTCAGAGTCACCATCTATCACAATTTTATTTTTTCTCATCCACCGCTCTCAAATGAGAACGAGATTTTTTGAGGGGAAAAAAGAGTTTTTTCAATTTCAAGTGATGACTCTGAACAAATAATAAGTAATTTCTTCTCAAAATGTCACTTTAATTGGAAAAATTCATTTTTTTTCTCTCAAAACATTTATTTCTCATTTGAGAGCGATAAATGAAAAAAAATATGAGTGTGACAATGTCGCATATGACTCATTCTGTCATTCAGGAAAAATGCTCACTGCCAAAAATATTGCTCAAAATTACTTTAAAATTTTTTATATCACTTTTTAAAAATTTATATTATTATTATTAGTAAATTATCTCATATTTATTTCTCTATTATAAACGTAAGTCTAACTCCAACATAAATATGAATTACACATCTTTAAATTGAGAAAAAAAATTCAAATTTTCTCTATAATCATCTGGTCGTTAAGAAGAAGCAAAGTCTCTTGACGCTTAAGTAAAAAGTCTGCAATTTTTAGTTTATAAAATTTAAAATTATTCTTGGATTCGAGCTAGATTAAAAGTTAAAGTAAAAAGAGAGAAATTGCTCAAGTGTAAAAGTATTTATATCAAAATCAGACGTCTAAAATTCAAACTTCGTAGGGTATATAATCAATTTTATTAAGGAGCGATTTACATCTATTGCAAGTTTTTTCAGCATGAATTTTAATTTAATCTAACATAATATAAATATCAAATATCAATTTTTTTTTTTTGTTAAAAAAATCTAGTACATGAAAATTTTTAAACATGTTATCTTTTAATAAAACAAGTAACTATTTGAAAGTCATACGTCAAATGTCATGCTTCTAAACTTCTGGATCTTGTAAAAGGCCACGATAGGAAAAAAAACAAACAGAAAAAAAAATAGTTTTACTCGAACTTATATTTATAAAAAAATAAATATAATAAATAAAACTTTATATAAAATAATTTTATACATAGAATATAATTTTCTTTATATATAAATAATATAGTTTTCTAATAACCCTTCCTCTAGAATTTTCGTAATATTATTTGGATCTTACAAGTTTAGAAATGAACGTTCAATTCATTTTTATCGATCTTTAATTCTTCATTAATGCATATCGAAACTCCATGCCAGCAGAAGCAAGGAGTTTACCTTCTGAGTTGAGCTCATCGAATCAGACTTGCCTAATACGGATTATCCAGCTTCCCTTATCATAAAAAAAAAACTTCAAAGTATTTTGCATTTTCCATCTCAATTGGCTTTTTATTTAAGCTATTCAATTTTTAAATTTAGGATCTTTATATCAAATTTATTTTTCATTATAACTTAATATTTTTACAAAATATAATTTATTTAACATATGAATAAAATTTAAATTTTATGTCCAACCAAACCCTATATCAAAAAGTTTGCATCAATGACCCTTTTAGGCCACACAAGAAGATAAATGATAAAGTGATTGAATTATTTAATTGATTCCAAAGGAACTCATAAAAATATTTTTATTATTTTGTTAAAAATATTTTTTAAAACATGTATTTTTAATATATTTAAAAAATATTCTTAAGCCACGTGTAATTAAATTATTGGTTGTTGCATGAAAATTCCTTATAAGCTAATGTACAACTCCAACAACCCAAAGCATTTTTCACTCCAGAGAATATTCGTGCTATGCACCTTTTTGAACCAACTACTTTTTCTTAATGACTAATTTACCCTTCAATTTCTTGTTATATTTAACTAATATATGTATTAATAATACATCTTAGTAGGTATGATCAGTAGGGGAGCCAGAATTTTCTTTAAGGGAATTTAAAATTTTAAGAAGTGAAAACACGAACTAATCGAAGGTGGTTCGATATATATTATATATACATAAAAAATTATTTTTATCATATATAATTGTATAAATTTTCATTGAATGGAGTTCGGATGAACCCCCTTGTTACTATGTGGCTCCGTCATTGGGTATGATTAAAGGCAGATAAATTGCTTAGTCAAAACTATCTTACTGCTTTGTAGCAGGGGCGGAGTTACACTATGTTTAGGGGGTTCATTTGAATTTTTTTCGATGAAAAATTGTACTATTTATACATTGTTAAAAAATAATTTTTATGTATATATAGTAGATGCTGAACTCTCTTCTACGTACTAGTTTGTATGTCTACTGTTTTAAAATTTGAATCCTTTTAGTGAAAACTTTGACTCCACCACTGCATCGAAGTTCCTCAAAGTATAGAGAGCTAGAGAATACGAATTTTTTTTTAATAAACAATATTTTTTTCTAGGCAATGCAAAGTATACTATTTTTAATACATCAAATAAACACAATGAATGAAAACTATTATTTGGATTACTAATTTCAAATTATTAATACACCATATTTAATATGCCTGATGTCCATTTATGTAGTACAATTAGAATTTTGAGATTCAAACTTTTAAATTTTGACTGTGATTCCCGAATATAGAAGCTTTTGAATTTTAAAAAAATAAAATCTATATACATGGAAACTGCATATAAAGCAATATAAATTACAATAACTAGCAATTTTAAATATTTAAAAGATATATATAGAAACTTCAAGGAAAGATAAACTTCATTAACTTTCAAAATTTCGATTGTGTCACATAAATTGAAACAGAAGAAGTAGTCATATTATTCTTATACATTCTATCACAATGACATGTGAGCAGTGTTGTGAATCGATTAGTTCAATTCAAATTATAAAATTTATCGATTCGACTTATCAATTATCGATATATAGACATGCTAACCGTGATAGAACCATTATAATATTGACTTATCAATTATTAATTGTTATCAATTTCATTGTTAAATTTTGATATAAAATAAAACATTGAAAATCACTTATAAACAAGATAACAAACTTGACAGATTGCATCTTTCTCAGAAGCAAATATTAACTTATTATATAATAATCGAGAGTTTGAGACAACTAGAAATAAAAAGTGTGAAACTAAATCCTAAGAATTTATACATCGAATTATATAATTATAATTTCTTAATTTACTATCCGATCATTGATTAGTCCGCTAAGAAAAAAAAATCTCCAAATCATCATTGAAACCGTTAAATCAATACTGATAAAGTAATAATATATTTTTTCGATTTGATTTTGAACGACGATACTTGAGAGGGGTAATTTCGTCAATTAACAATTGGGTCAAAAAAACTTGAACCGCACGGCGAAGAGGAAGAATCTGGAATCATAGGTGAGCACATACCTCATGCTTAAAGTAGGTCCCACCCAAAACTTTCTCTCACTAAAAATCCCTCATTTTCTTATCATTTCTTTCTCTCTCTAAAAAAAAAAAAGTTGGTTTAGTTTTCGCCGTCACCATTGTTGAAATGCATTTTCTTCGTCCATAATAACAACAACAGCAAGCTCTTTCTTCTTTTTTCTCTTAGAAATGCGCAATTCAATTCATACTAATTTCTTGTTCAATACGAAAATCTACAAATAGAAACCAAAAAAAAGTGTTTATACTTCAATCCGGTGATGCTTGGAGTATTGTGTGCACGTCCTAAGCCTTGGCTATTTGCGTCTTTGTGTTTATCTCACGCCCACGGGTCGACGCCTTTGGGTTATAGCAGACTCATTACGAGTACTGGTACTGCTACTAACAGATTGATAGTTGGTGGTGGAGATAGTAGAGCAGGAGGAGGAGGAGATCAGAGACGTGTTGTTCATTCGAGTAATTGTCGTATAAATCGATGTGGTGGTGCAGCATCGATATGGCATGCGATTCTTCCTGCTGTTGGGAGGAGGAATAAAAAGGATGCGAATACGGTGTTTAAGCAACATCATTATGAGCTTGCTAAGAAGGGGGAAGGGTCTTGGAATGTGACTTGGGATTCTAGGCCGGCGAGATGGCTACATAATCCTGATTCAGCTTGGTTGTTGTTTGGTGTTTGTTCGTGTTTAGCAGCGCCAGCCCCAGCGCAAGCGCCGTCTCTTGATCTATTCGATTCCAATTGCGATGTAGCTGTACCAATTGATAATAAGTCTGTTGTAAATTCAGATGACGGTGATCAAAACTCAGCCAACTACAGAGTCACTGGTATGTCCATTATTACTAATTGTTGAATTTATTCCCGAGGTAGGGATAGTGTTTTTGTACACTTTGCCCTTCCCAGCACTACTCCTGGGATTACATTGGATATGTTGTTGTTGTTGTATTCTTCCTTTGAAATGGATATATAGGAATTAGGATAATGAATTATTTGAAATGAATGAGGAGCTAATTTGGGATTTGATTCACAGATGAGTGAATTATTTGAATTGAAATGAGGAAGTAATTTGGAATAATGAAATTTGGGATTTGATTCACAGAAGAGTGGTTATTTGAATTGAATTGGGGAACTAATTTGGAATGAGGAAATTTGGGATTTGATTCATAGAAGAGTGGATTATTTGAATTGAATTGGGGAACTAATTTGGAATAAGGAAATTTGGGATTTGATTCAGTTTTTCTGGTGATTAATATTGCAAGTTGCTTGAAGAATTGACAAATTGAATGATGAATGTGACAGGGGTTCCTGCTGATGGGAGATGTCTATTTAGAGCAATAGCACACATGGCGTGTTTGAGAAATGGGGAGGAAGCTCCGGATGAAAATCAACAGAGAGAACTTGCTGATGAATTAAGAGCTCAGGTATCTTCGTTTTCTCGTTCTTTTGGTTTGTACATTAAGAATATAGATATCAGAAATGAATTCAGAATGTTTAAATTTCCATTGCACAGGTTGTTGATGAGCTGTTAAAGAGGCGAAAAGAAGCTGAATGGTACATGTTTACTACTTTCATATTCATTTCCTCTCGATATATAGTACAACATGTTTATGATTAGTGTTCTTTTTTTTTTGGTTGCATAGGTTTATTGAAGGGGATTTTGATGCATACGTAGAAAGAATTGAAAAGCCATATGTGTGGGGAGGAGAACCAGAGCTACTAATGGCTTCTCATGTTCTCAAGTGAGTGATGTTTTTGTTTTATGATTAATCATTTTGTCACTATTCATTTGTGAATCAAACTATACATGTTTTTGAGGTATTTTATTGTGTAATTTTAGGCGAAGTTAGTAATATAAAGTATCATGAAACGGCATGTTTGTTGCTTAACAAGGTTGTTTCTGTTGTGTGATCATGAAAGAATGGTCTTTTAGGAAGTATTCATTTTCTTTATTGGCATCAACTTCCACTTTGTCACTTTTAAGTCAAATCAAGTATGAGAACTACCTTATTAAGAACAACTATATATCATATGGAACTACCTTTTCAGTGAACTATGTGAATCTCTCTGGATGACACTGGTTAAGGCCACGATTCTAGAATCTGTTGTCCAATTTTGTTGATATATTTTCTAATTTTTTGGTTGCAGGACCTCAATTTCTGTCTATATGGTAGATAGAAGCTCTGGAAGTTTAATAAACATATCAAATTATGGAGAAGAATATAGGAAGGAGGGAGAGAGTCCAATTAACTTATTGTTTCATGGTTATGGTCACTATGACATATTGGAGTCAATTTCAGAGAATATTCAGAAGTTACAAGAATAAAAACAGGGTATGATGCCCTTAGAGACATAGTCTTAATTAAATTTTCATAAAAGGTAGTTAGCAACGTCGATCAACTTAAATTGATAAGAAGTTCAGCTATCCTGTTAACAGAACATCTTCTTTGGGGTCCAGTCAATTTGCTGAGAATGACCTTTTCTCTGAAATAGTGAGCTTGTTTCAATTTTGTAGATTCTCTTGTTGCCTTGTCCAGGAAATTAGTCGAAGCAATTAGCGTCATTCCTCGATATTTCTTTATTACCAGATAATTCTGGATGTGCTTTGAGTTTGTTCAGATGTTTCCAGGTTTGTTTTTTTGGTGTCTGAATGGCTTCAGTCTGAATATTGATTTATTAATAATGTGCAGCAATGGGAATGTACCAGTGAACTCTCTGAATGTTGTTACTGAATCTGTGTTGTCAAGTGATTACTTGAACAGAGTACGAATATGTTTGTGCAGTCTGGATCTGCTTACATTAAGATTTAGGGCCTTGTTCTGGAGGGAGCTTTGGCTAGTTAAGCTTCTCTATCTCGAACTTCTCCCAAGTAGTTCCACCTTTCTTTAGTGTATAGCCTTTGTGAGCTCCCTATATCCAGGGGTGGAGTTAGGTGGATGTGAGGGGGTCAATTGAAACCACTTCGTCAAAAGATTATACTATCTAGGAAAATATATCTTTTCTTGTTTGCTTACATGTAAATTGTTGAACCCCTTTGACACAAGGGAAGATTCTAGTATACTGACAGAGGTGGTTCAAAAATTGCTTTAGTTTACAATTTTAAATCTCTGGTGTGGCGTTCTACATTTGCCAAATTTGCCTTGTTAAAATTCCTGGCTCCATCACTGCTTATGCATGACTGCGTGAAATTTCAGTTAAGCTTGTGTTTCTTGGCATGAGTTTCATCTGTCATTTTACTAGGCATAGAGGCCTTTGATTTTCTTCAATAGATTAATCTTAATTCCCCCAAATCTGATGTTTCTGTGTTGTTGAAACATTTTCCCTGTATTTTACTGATAAAAAAATGTTTGAAGGAATTGGAGAATTCCCAAAAATGAAGTGTGAAAAGTTCATTCGTCATAATTGAAACCGCAGACTGACTGCTGATTTCTTTAAGAACCTGTAACCAGAGGGTTTACAGGTCTAGCCTTACTTGGTACAAAGTCGTTTTTGTTAGGGAACACTTTGCTTCCCTAATGTTGGAAGTCTAGGCAAGACTCCGGATCTAGTCGCCGGGGGGTTGGGGGGGCGCACTAGACACCAAAAAAGATGTACTTGCTGCTGCATTTCAACATTTGCATGATTGGCTGCTGGAATTTTGATTTCGTGTTTACGTTTATCCAGACAAATGGATGAATAGACGAAAGAGTCTCCACATTCAGGATTTGAAGTTTATGAATTCATGCAAAATGTGTTCCATATATCTTTTGTATTAAAAATCCCACCAAATCTTTTAGCATTTCTAATACATGAAAAAAGAAAAAAGATACAAATGAAGCATGCTCTTAGCTGCTTATACACATTTGGTACAAAAGAATTTCAAGCTATTCATAATTTTACAAAAGTAATAACTTAGAATCAAAATTTTCACCAAGAAAACAAGTCCCAAATTCGAATCAAGAATTTGGAACAAACACACCAACATAACCAAATCCAACAACGAAAAAAGCCATAGCTTGGAGGAAGAGGTAGACGAAGAACCTGTTCCTTCCAAAAGAATAATCGTACCATCCACAAAACACCAAGTACAACCCGACGAAAAGCTCAAGAACATGTACCCTGTCATGTTAAACAACATATCAAATTAGTTCTCCCAAAAAACTCTGTTTCACTTGTAGAAGTTTGTACCTTTCTCCAACTCGAAACTGAAGTTTCTTTGGTGCTTTTGAGCCCTTTTTGGTCTTAAGAGCATCTCCAAGTTTCTCTGTCACGATCCATTCATTCACTCTTCCTGACTCGAAAAGGCCAATGAACGTTGCTTTTGTACGATGAAGAGACATAACATTCTCAAACAGGATCCAATACACCACCAGTTGCATTGATCTGAATAAACTCAAACACATAAACAAGAAATGAACTATAATACACGTTAACACAATTTTAAATTATCTTATCTACCTCGCGGAGCCAAGTACGTTGAGAAGAGTAATAGCTGTAGGAATATAGATAGTTCCCCATCTAGGTACTTGGACTTCAGGGATGAAAATAGTTGCAGGAATAACAACACAATACAAGATGAATGTCACGACGTGTGCTATGATCTTTCGAATGAAGAAGAAGCTGTAAATCAGATAAAATTTCTTCCATACAGAAACTTTCTGCAATGAGAAAACAGGTTATGTTTTTAGTTGTTGAATTTTTCCATTTTTTTTCATGTTTAAAGTGAATTTCTTATAGCATACCTTGTTAGTTGCAATTTCCATTGCCATTTTTCTGAATAGATTAGCTGGTCCACAAGACCATCTGTGTTGTTGATTGCGATAGGCCCTGAAGGTGCTTGGCAATTCATTTTTCACCTAACACGGTAACAGATAAGGTAAGGGTAAGATCTAAGTACATACTAGCCTTTCCAGACCCCACAGATCTGTGTTGTCTATGTTGTCTTGTGGGATTATACTGGGTACTTTGTTGTCTATGTTGCTCGGACTTTAAAAATTTAACTCCATAGATCTGACTTGGACCTATAGACATTTTTGAAGAGTTCGACCAATATAGGTAATTTAACTTGGATGTAGAATAGTAGAACCATCATTTCATTTCCATTATCTTGAAAATTTTCTTCCTTCAACTCCAAGTTTAAAATTCCAATCATTTGTATTTTTCCCAATACATTGATATTATATTGTATTTTTCTTGTACTATCAGTGTATATAAGTTACATCCTTGAATCGGATATGTGTGTTGTGTACCTTAACATCACCAACATAGACAAATTTCCAGCCGTTGAGACCGGCTCGGACTGCGAGATCCATGTCTTCCACAGTTGTTCTGTCTTTCCATCCTCCTGCCTCATTAAGAGCTGACATTCTCCAAACCCCAGCAGTGCCTGCAGCAATATTCAAAATGACCATTTTCTGATAACAAATTCTCAAGCAAAAATGAGTCTCCTGGTAACAACATATCCAGTGTAATCGCACAAGTGAGATCTTGGGGTGGGTGGGGGTTTGTACACAATTCTTACGAGAGTCTATTTTCGAATTTCCCTATCTCCTTGAACATATAATAAGTTCAGTTATATTTATATTTATGTGGGAATTTCAAACTGCTGTATAAGAGTTGAAAGTAAAAGGACAGTTAGGTGCACAAATCATTTCGCGTAGTCATACCTCGAGATGGTATGATGTAGGTAGTTTATCCTAATGCTAGCATCGTAGTGGCTGATTCCACGAATCAAACCCTAACATGAACGTAGAAATATCTACTAATTTTCTATCCTAATCCTCGTCTTTCATACCCTTCTATCTAGGATCATATCCTTGGTAACAACAATAATAATATCTTAAATATTTTTTTGGATATGGATAGCCTACCATTGAAACCAAAAAATTCATGGACTGTAGATCCAACTTCTTGCTCCACAGTGAAATGGTATCCAAATGACATTTCTTGCATTTTTGTCATCAAACACTCATCAGCATTCACTGCAAAACCAATATTATTCTTATGTCAACAACCTAGCCTCGACTAGCATTTCTGCGAGAGGCTATTTCCAACGTGTGATTCTCCTGATCACAGAACGACAAACTTGTCATTGCATCAAGTCTCCCTTGGCTCTTTCTTCCACATGTTCAACATTTTTTCATAAAAAAGGAGGAAATTAAGGACATTTACCAAATTCCCAACGAGCTTGAACGAGTCCTATTTCAGGGTTGTGCACAAGAAATGGGACTGTGCGCTCCAAGAAATCGGGCTCAGGTTGAAAATCAGCATCAAATATGGCCACATGACTACAAAGTTTCACATAACTGTGCTTCATTCCTTCTCTAAGAGCCCCTGCTTTGTATCCTTTCCTGTTATGTCTTATCTCATACTTTATGTTAACTCCTTTACTTGCCCATCTCCTACACTCTTGCTCCACCAAAACCTGTCATTTTATATATACTATCAGCGTATTTTAACATGTTACGGTTACATGACCTCTCTGTAACAACTTCGTTTGTTCAAACAATCTTTGGCTTCTATAACGAACTGTTGTTATAGTGAACATATAATATAACATAACATAGAACTTGGAAATGTTGTTATAGAGAGGTCTGACTGTATAATTGTGTTGTGAATATAACACGATCAAGAATTTGGACCTTAATTGCAGGGTCAGTAGAATCATCAAGAACTTGGATAAATATTCTATTGGCTGGCCATGAAAGGTTACAAGCAGCTCCAATGGATAATTGATACACCTACAAAGAAACAATTCTAAACATGTATAATATGTGTGTATAATCATATATAATTTATGTATATCGACTGTATGAAGTAAAAAGTATCGCTAAAATAAGCACCTCTTTTTCATTACACATTGGTATTTGCACTAAGACCATAGGATAAGAAGAATTTCCCAATTCTAAATCACCCTTAAGTGGTTCCCACTTGTACTTCTTCTCTGGCTTTCTCCTAAACAACTTTACAAAAACTATGACAATTCCCATGTAAAGCCTTTCCACAAACAACATAAATGATAAGGTCAAGCAAACAAATAAAATTATTCTAAGAAATGGCACAACTAAAGTAGTTCTAGTTTGTTGCCAAATGAATTCAACATGGCTAGTAATGCCACTATGAGCATTCAACAAAGCTTGGGAGGAAGAGAAAATCGCGTCCATGAGGAAGGTGATGTAGAGGTTTGAGTTTCGAGTATCAGAATGAAAGAAAGTTATTATGATCTTTTATAAGTGAATGAGAGTGAATGTGTGTACTAAGAATACAAAAATGTTGCTTTAAGAGAAGAAGAGCAATGATTCATGCAATATGTGCTTTAGGTTTGAGTGGGAAGAAAAGATGTCTTTGATTTTTGCTTATGTGACAAGAAACAAATTAAAGAGCCTTTGAATGAAGGCTTTGAGAAAGAACTACCCCCACATAATGATCATTTATCCAAATTGAAAACTTGAACTTTATATACACACAAATATACTTCTAATTTGTTTGTGTTGATGATACTAGGAAGTTTCTCTTAAAAGAAAAAAGTTCAATTTGATGGATAAGGACTCAAAGCCTCATGTATTGTAGGGCAAAAGAAAGAGGGGGGAGTCTTTATTACTCTCCGTGTTTCAATTTATGTCGCATAGTTTGACCAGATATAAATACTTTTAGAATCGAATGTGAATACAAGATAATTTAAACTTTATGGATTAAACTTTATTTTAAGTTGCTTGAAACTGTAACTCACTGTATTTTTAGAATTATGAGTTCATATATACTACTTAATTAGATGGAAAATTTTAGTAGTTTAGTTGATTGATCATTTAAACTTTCAACTCAGTTTTATACTTTGTAATCTCTCCACCATTTTCTCTTCTCGTACCCTCAATTTTTTGGAAAAAAAAAAATTACTTAGATTGGGGACGGAACCAGGTGGGACCCACTCAAACTCCATTAAGTTATATTATTTATATATGATTATAATTATTTATCATGTATATATAGTAGATCATTATTTACTTCTCATTTGAACCCGCTTGATGAAAATTCTGATTTCGAAATTAATTTAAATCCAAGATTATTTAAGTTTCATGGTAGTAATATGCTATTTATTGCATCTTTTAGGTTACTGGATAGCTATAGGCAAGTGTTGTAAGTCAAATATTATTTAATAATATAAATATATATATATAATATATATTGCTAGTGCACAAAAAGTAAAATTAAATCACAATTAGCATCTACAGTCCTATTCCAGTGGAATTTTCAGTGTGCTAACTAATTTATTTATGTAACTAAATCAGCATATAGTAATCACCATCAATTATCAATATCACGACTATCCCGAATCATCAATATTAGTCGTAACTATATATGTCATCACTAAATCACTAAATCATTACCACTAGCCATCATATAGTAATCATCACGACTATCACGAATCATCAATATTAATCATTACTGTATATCACTAATCATGTCGTCATTCACCTTCAATATTAACTATCACATCGATTCATCATAAATATCAATCATTATCATCAACCACTAGCTACTAGCTATAACAATCTAAAGAAATGAACATACTAATTAGTCAAGAGGGGGTCATCGACATCTACTATATATACATAAAAATAATTTTAACTATGCATAAAATATAATTTTCTACTGAAAGGGGTTCGAATAAACTCCTTGACTATATACTATCTTCGCTACTGAACACGACCATTAACCAACGCCATCCCCTATTAACATTCACAATCATCACCTCTAACCATCATCGTCACCAACGCCATAAAAAAAATTTAAAATATTTTATTAATATAGTATTTATTAATGAGTTTCAACGTGTCAAAATTTTAAGTTCTTTAGCCATCAAGATTGGTCACGGAGTTGTGAATAACTTTTTTATGATTATTTTATTTTATTTTTTAAAAAGCAAGTCAAAAACATGAGGAAAAAAATACCTTGTTTAGCTTAATAAAAAAAAAATATTATACCCTTTTTCAAAAGCAAGAGGTTGTAAATTAAATATATAGCTTGATTAGGATAGTAAGAGCAAATAATTAAAGAGAATTTTGGAATTAATTATTAACACACTTGCTAATTTTTTTCTTTATATTTATTAATAAACAGTAATTTGACTAATCTAAGAAATATATTAAATTTTGATATACTCCTCATAAACTAGAAAGAAAAAAACTAATGGGAGGTTAAAGAAAGAACTTATTTTTTGGACACATTTTTAATTTAATAATAGGTCTCGAATTCGAGTCTCCAAGAGGTACGAAATCATCTTTGTTAGAGAGTGTTTTACCGTCAAATTATGTGGGACTTTTTGTGACAAATTTAAATTTAATTAAGCTCTAATATGAGGATACAAACACCGAGTGGAAAAACTAAAAAAACACTGAGCAACCTTCTGTGATTAATACTCTCTTTGTCCTATTTTTGATTTTGCTTTTGCTCAATCACTACACTTACGATTGAAATTGTGCGGACTCTTTACTTTTAATATTACACGTGTGTTGGATTCTCCAAAAGTATACTACTTCTGAAGAATTTGACACGTATCCGTTGAGGTCTTTGAAGAGTTCAAGCAACTTAGCTTTAGATGCATACTAGTAATTAAATTTGTTCCTCCGTAGTAGCTCATATACCATACAAGAGATATAAACCGCATTAAGCAAGTTCGGTATAATAAGCTCGAACGAAAAAGCACTAGTGGGGTAGGGAAATGGATCCTCCCTTACATATGAGATATCAATTGTTGGTGCATCAACTCAACCGCTTTTATAGATTCTTCTCTTATATATCGTGTATATTTCTTTTTATATTAAGGATATAACTAAAAATAATTATCAACTTTAATTTTTAAAACAATAATCAATTTATAATAATTTTTTAAAATTAAAACGACAGTTAAAAGTATATGTACAATTTTGAAAAGTCTTGGTTCTTTTATTTCATTTGATATATTATTTTCACAAGATTCTTGTTAACAATGTTCACGAGGTCCCCCTTTTAAAAAAAAATAACTTTAATACAAGAAAATATCTAACAAAATTAATATATGATGAAAATTGAGAATTCTTGCATCGTAATCTCGTTCTAGAATACGTTAATATTAAATACTATAAACTTTCAAATTCATAAATTTTAAATTTTAACGTTGCCTCTGCTTCAATCCATTCTCCCTATAAATCGAGTTTCGTTATATCAATAGATTTTATTTTTTAATCATTGGAGATTAAAAATACATAAACTTTTAAAATCATACTACTAATTAGTCCTCGTTGTTAAAATTATTTTATTTAAAAAGTTACATAGGAAAAATGTGAAGAATACTGTGCAAATATTAAATAATTTAAATGACAAAACTCCAAAAATCTTGAGAATAATAAAAAATGTGAAGAACATTGTTTGTGAAAGATGAGAATAATTTTATGTTTGTAAATTGTAAATTATTTATTTTGTCTAAAATTTATTTTAAATTATAATTTTTTTAAAAAATAAATACTTTTGGGGTGCAATTTTTCATGCCTCAACAAATAGTTACACATTTATCCACATATTGTCACGAGATTCATAGCACCAAACCCTTTTTAATATATATAGTTTGAGTAATTACATTTCGTAATTATAATTATAATAATATTTATATAATTCGCACAGTATTTGTATACATTTATATAATTCGCTATACAATTCACAATTTTTATATAACTTTTGTATATTTTGCTATACAATTCGTGCACAGTGTTTGTATAGTTTGCTATACAATTCACAGTGTTTGTATATTTCGATATACAATTTGATTCACGCACAATTTTTATATAATCGCGCACAACGTTTATATAAATCGATCGAATTATACAAAACTGAAACTGTAATTACAACAAGATGTTTGTCGTGAAGCGTAATTAATTCAAACTATAGTTATATTAGTTAATTAACTAATATATGTTTGTTCATCCGTGTAATTTTTCCTTTAATTTTTCACATTTGAGGTTAGAAATTTATCGCATCTTACGCTAGGTAGAAATGACACCAAGTAGCACGTTGCAACACTATTTAAAATATAACCACCACTAACAACATACTCGGTGAAATTCTACAAGTGAAATTTGGAGAGGATAAAATATACACAAAAACCTTACCACTAACTCATAGAGATAAAAAGATTGTTTCCGGAAGACCCTCAACTATTTAAAATATAACCATTTTTAAAAAATCTATTTAAAAATTAACCATTTTTACTTTCTTCATATTGGACAGTCTTGCTTTTGCCACTTTAAGCTTTAAAGTTGCGCTGTGTCAAAAGAAATATGGGGTATGCTAAAGCCGTGAAGTTCAGGGCTTTAGCATACCCCAACTTTTGACCTGACTGTCTCATGGTCGGGTCAAATTTGACCCCGAGTCTACTAGACTCTAAAAACCTTGTGAACTTCGATGCAACACGAGAGAGAGAGTGAACGCGTGTGTCATGAAACATTTACGTTCCCTCGAGAGCAAGCTCGAGAGAAATAAAGGAAAAAAGAGATGATACAACAAACTAGCAAAAGATTTGAAATAGTAGAAGGTTAAATGCATATCTTGCAATGATCCAGTTAGGCTACAATTGACTTCCACTCTTGTGGCAAACAAAATTGAGAATGATAGCATTTCTCTCGATTAACCTTCCATCTATGATATCTCGAGTACATCTATAACAAAGAATTATGCAGACGAATGTGAAAAGAAGCAGTACCGGTGCTGTGGAAGAAGTTTACGACTATAGAACCTTCCTTCTATTAAGTTGATGAATGATCTGAAATTGTCATGAGTTTGAACTTTGAACTGCCTTGACAAGAAAGAATGGAGCTGTGGCAAATCAACTGCAAGGACAGCAAGCTCTATTTGTCTGCGGAATGAAGTGGGGAGGCAAATATCAGACTATATGAACGAGAAGTTAAACATAAAAAAGGAGTAGATACGTCAAAAATATGGAAAACTCTTGCTCTAACTCGAGGTATTTTAAAAGCTAACAAAGAAAGATCTAATAGACGACTAGTAAATACCTACACAGCTACACTACTATTTTGTCGATCCATTAGCATATTTTATGTTCAGCACAATTGTAAAATAGATTAGACTAGTCATTCTAGCTGCTTCCACTTTGAACTAGACTACTTTTGAGGCAACAGGAGTTGCTATATTGAGAAGACGAGAGATCAGTACTGCTTGTCTGGTGGCGAGTACAAGGAAACGAGTTGACAATTTCTTGTTCATAGATATGATTTGTTGTCCAAGTCTTTCATCTCTTTATTTTTTAATTTTATCCTCCTTTTTACCTTGCGTATGCCATTCCCTTGGGGGTGGAGAGGTTGTTTCCGATAGACCCTCGCTCATTAAGACAGCTACCTTAGGTAACTAGGCAGCTCTGGGAACAACATAAAGCATACTCAATTTTTCCCTAGTTTTGTAAAGTTAGAGGGGCATAGAGGACTATAAAGTCACTACGATCCAAATTCTCATTAAGTTGGAAATCATAAGTAGGAACTTCTTGCACACACACACCAGAGTAAATAGAATCATTTCAACCGGCAAAATTAAACAAATCAAAGCGACAACTTATATCTTAACTGACTAATGTATTCTACTCTAAAATGTGAAGTGCAAGGTTTAAGTTTCAGAGATAAAGACATACCTTTGACAACTTAGAAGCACAAATATCTAAAGCCATGTTATGACCATTTATTGGATCATCATGCGGGGTATTCTACAAATTGATTCTCCAAGACTCTTCTTCGTAAGAAAATTGGATGAAGAATTTGAGCAGTCACTGAAAGCCAGTATTTGTGGCTTTCCAGAAATAGATTTTGCAATGGATTCAACTGCATCAACATAGCCTGACTCAGTAAGAGGTCCATCGATGACCTGAAATATAAAGACTACTATGAGTAATCACCGAACCGGAACACATAATGCTAGTGATGTAAATGCGATACATACATCTTGCATCATGAATATAACACCTCAAATTCCTAGGGAAAACTAAAACATTCAGTCACTAGTGAGGGAAAGAGGAGCAAGGTATAAGTTCCAAATACCAATCTGACTGGACCATCCTAAATCAAATAAGAGAATACATGATACTTAGTGGCATAACTGCCAAAAGTATTAACATCCTAAATCTCTCTACCAGAGATAATGAATAATAATCTCAATTACACGACAAGATTCAATTTTTTTTTTTTAAAAAGTATACAAGGCAGGACCAAAATTCTCTGTCCACAATTGGAAAAGGAAAAAATCAAGCGTAAATGTTGGAAACTCAGCTGAATGGATCATAGCCTGTAACCTTGGATAGTCCTCAAGGGATATTAAGTTACTAATGAAGTGCATGTTTTGTTTGCATGTAAAATTGATTCTGATTATAGAAAACAAGTGATTGTAGAATAACTAATTAAAATATCAATTACTTTCACCTAAGAAATATGTGGTTAAGTGAAAAATGTAACTTTAACGAAATTGATGAAATCGGGCAGGCATACCAAATCAAAAGGCCCTTAAACCTTACATGTTGCCTAGAAACCAACTTGGTAAGAAATCTGGTTAGTGTTGT
This sequence comes from Solanum aculeatissimum, assembly GCA_038996855.1. Lineage (NCBI taxonomy): Eukaryota > Viridiplantae > Streptophyta > Magnoliopsida > Solanales > Solanaceae > Solanum > Solanum aculeatissimum. Next base: position 29,177 of record JBCEWC010003164.1, read on the forward strand.
AAGTTGTTCAGAAAACTTTCAAAACCTTCCATTTTCTCCTCCCACTAAAAACGGAAAAATGTACTGAATACTTTTATGTTAGTTTCCTTTACTTGTTTTCCGCAAAGCAATACGTAATTCGAGTAATCTGGAAACCATCAGATAGATGTTTCTGCATTTTTGGCACGAAATGAAAGCATGGAACACATTATTCCACCTAATGAGACCATATGCAGAAATATTTAAGTTAATAAGATCTTTATCAAAAAAAATATATATATATTTAAGTTAATAAGATCCGGCCCTCCAGTCCCATCAGCAACAACCCTTTGCTTTTCCATCACCACATTCTCTTCTTTCTTCATCCCTTTCTCTGTTCATCTCCCTTTTCAGTCTATTGTCACTTTTTCTCTCTCTCTTGCACCAGCACAGAAGCTAAATTACAATTCACACAAGGACAAGGGTGGGAAAGACTATAACTCAAGATCCATCATATCACATACCTTGCTTCGCTATTTTCAGGGAAAGCCTTTATTGTGCTTTCTATCCAAATCAGTTCTATTTTAGCTATGTGTGAATAAATAGCTTCTCTTTTTCCCCCTCACAGAGAAGACAATGAGAAAATTGCTAGGCGCTCTAACTAACTTTTGCCTAAATAACAAAACAAAGATTTTAAATTAGAAATTGTGTGGAAATGAAAAAAAGAGAAGTTCTCATGTTAACTAGAGAGCACAGTAATCTAGTTTCCACCTTTCACTCCTATTTCCTAAACACGAAAACAGTGACAGGAAGGACAAACGGTCCAAGATAAAATTGATAAATAAGTAAAACTTAAGATAATCAAAGTTACCAGGAAAGAAACATCAGAAGTTTCAATGGCACCACATGTGAGGAGTTCTTGAAGTCTTTCTGGAGTAGATATAAGAAACTCTGGCTCACAGTTCTTCAAGCTGTCAACAAAAGCGTAATCATATAAAAACAGGGAAGACCATGAATTTCTTCAAAAGAAAACAGTAGGCCAGAAAGAACACAAGTATAAAACTCAGCACGTGCGAAAGCAAATGGCAAAAAAAGGTCATGCATGGAAGCAACGCAGTAAGCAGTCTTTAATAATTGCAACTAGAGCCGATACAACAAGGAAAAGAAAATTAGAAGCCGAGGTAGGTTACCTTTACGGATCAAATAAACACCACTAAGCCAATAAAATACATGGCCAATTCAAGCAAGTAGAAACACACGGCCAAGTCACACAACCAGAAGTTGTTGCAATGAGGGCTAATGGCACATGCATGCAGTTATTTATCAACCATAATAATGACTACATCTTATTATTAAAAGAACAAATTAAATGACAAACAGGGGAAAGTTAGAAATAAGACAAGGTTCTGAGAAAAAAACATTCACATCTTACAAGCATTAGACAAATAAATCAACCTTGAGAAGCTACTGGCCTCAAAATAGAGAAGTTACAAGGAAATTATACCCCTGAATCTGGTGGTCTATAGAAGCACCAGGATGCAGACTCACTGTATGTATTCCAAGAGCTTTCAGAGGCTTGCATATTTTCCGCACCTAAGAAACAATGAAATGCTTATTAAGATACCCCAAGACACAGAAGGATACATGTGGATATCTATATAAAATTATCACATGTGAACTTACAGCTCATTATACATCTACATAAATTAAAATATAAGCACAGAGAGTATACATATATAGAGAAGGATAAAATGCTCTGCATAATAAATCTTATCACTTTACAAAAAGCAGTAAGAGATGCATAAAGAAATTCTGTACAACACAAGATTTTCTAAAGACCTTTTATCCAAATATCTAGACTTTCTGCAGTAAACTTACTTTCAAAAGTCCAACTAGCTTAAGAAAATAGCTACGTAGCATTTACCAACCATGTTGGCACACGGTTTGAACAGTAAACACGGTTACTGTTCATGAACAGTACACACGTTTTACTGTTCATGAACAATAAACGCGTTTACTGTTCACGTGTTTTCTCCCCTGTAAATAGACAATATTTATCTTGGTATATAACTCTCTTTGTGTTTTTTAATCTCCTTTTGTTTCTTCTGTGGGATGATATATATTAGTTCAAGAGGCCCTCTATTTATAGGGGGAGAAAACGCG